>OVAN01001976.1:0-36496 GCA_900406275.1 Anastatica hierochuntica | reverse complement strand
CGTTCGTAGGTCTGGCGTCAATCGGCGTTTTAGACGTTCCTTCGAAGCGACACGGTTCTCTAATGCTTTTAGTGGTTTTGCATTGCTCTGGAGGATGTATCGTGTGGTCTTGTGGAAGTTTATCCGAGGACCGTCGACGCTAGCCTTGGTACTCGGATGTTTTTTTAGTTTCTTTCGGACGGACAAACTCTTTGTGGAGATTGGTCACGATTGACCGTCCCCGAAACTTTGACACCAGGTCGGGAAAAATTAGTCTGAATGATGGGAATCTCGGAGCTATCAGATATCCTTACGATTCCCGTGTCCGAAGGGGAAACATCGTTTCTGAGACCTTTTTCAGGCATTGATTTCTTCGGGACAGTTTTTGACCCCAACACATATCTTCTCGTGGAAATATTCTTTTTTCCCTGATTCGCATATATCTTCTGAGATCCTTCCTTATCTTCTCGAAACTTAACATTTTTGCGAAACCCTGTCAAACGTCATCGTAGATGGGCCGATACTCGCCCGGAATCGTAAGTGGGCCGTTATCGCGGTTTGGGCCCTTTCGGGCCGTTTCGCGGCTAAGTGATCTTTACGATTTGCGCAGGAAATCGTTTCTCGTAACACCAAGCGGTAATAGTTTCGTGGAACGATAAGGCCGATCGTATAGTTTAGACTCTTCCGGTGTTTAGGTTAACCGTCGTCGTTTTACACGATCGATACGAAGTCCACATAAATTACGAATCCTTACGACTATCATCATGACGGTTTGACGGAAACTCCAATCGAGACGAAACGAGAGACGACCAAGTGATGATTCGAAGGAAATGACGATCGGAAAGGACGTGGTTCAGTCAACGGATTACGGCTGAACGTTATCCGCGTCTCAGCGCCAACCGGCGCCAAGACAAGGCTTCTGTCTTGGCGTCAATTGGCGTCAAGACCAAGCCTTGGTCTTGGCTCCAATTGGCACCAAGACAGACACTCTGTCTTGGCGCCAAGACCATGCCTTGGCCTTGGCGCCAACTGGCGCCAAGACGGACCTCCGGTCTTGGTTCCAATCGACGTCTAGATCGGCCTCTAGTTCAGTTGTCAGTCGGTTCCAAGACTCGTTCGTAGGTTTGGTGTCAATCGGTGTTTAGAAATTTTTCCGAAACGACGCGGTTTTCCGATGATCACAGAGGTTTCGTATCGTTCCGAAGTTCATATCGCAAGGTCTTCCGAGAGCTATCCGTGGATCGTGGACGTTAACTTTAGCATTTGGGTGCCTTAGTTGTTTTTGGATGGATAGACTTAGTGTGAGATCGGTCACGATTGATTATACTCGCATCCCCGAAACTTGGTCGGGAAGAGACGGCCAGAATGATAAGACTCTCAAAGCTTGAGGATATCCTTGCGATTCTTGTTTCCGTAGGAAGAAACAACGTCTCCGTAGTCTTTTTTAGGCATCGATTTCGTCGTGACCGTTTTTGACCCCAACAAGGAACATCTTCGATTTATGGTACAGTGCACATCATAAGGTGTATACTTATTTAATGTTTTGTTTTGTATTTTGTTAGGTCATAGGATATGATGTAGCTGATGCAGAAGATATTACCAAAGATCAGAGGTAACATTATGTAAATGATGAGGTGTAAAGTTGCCAATTACTTCGGGTTTACAATATTGCGTACATCTAATTAATAAATACAAATTTTAGGTCGCACGAGATGCATCCGCCTTTGCATTCAAAGTAGACGAGGTATTTTTTGTTTTTCTGTTTCTTACATTATTTTTTTTTGCAAATGTTATAAGTACAATTTTTATGTAGGTGAGCAATGATGTTTCTAAGGTGCCTTTTTTTCATCGAAAACCCATTATATTAAGTTGGTAACGAAGTTTTCGCTGGGGAAAGCCGATAAGGAACCAAGTTGCTTACATAGGTAACAACACTGCCATTTAATCTTGATTTTGTTGGCAAGATTATCGGCTATATAATTAAAATAATGGGAAATAAGAAAATACTAAAACTTAAGAACAAGCCATTTATTTTAGTAAAGTCATTCAGCTCAGCTGCAAAAGTTGGCCAATCCGAGGGGGTAATGACC
The DNA here is from genome assembly GCA_900406275.1 of Anastatica hierochuntica. Taxonomy (NCBI): domain Eukaryota; kingdom Viridiplantae; phylum Streptophyta; class Magnoliopsida; order Brassicales; family Brassicaceae; genus Anastatica; species Anastatica hierochuntica. Next base: position 34,427 of record OVAN01001976.1, on the reverse strand, counting down.
ATCGACACCAGCTGCGTGCAATCCGTGGCAAAAGCGACCTCAGTCGTTTATGTCGAGATCAAATTCTCCATTACCCAAAGAAGTGCTTCTAGTTATGTATGCACCGGAGACTGCGTATGGCGAATATTTTTATATCCATTCCTTAGAAGGGTGTCGTTTTCTTGTAAATTCCATCCGAAGCCGCAAAAAGTTTCTTCCGATTTCCAGGACCCATCTACGAAGCATATTAGCCCAGGGAATGAGGGAGCTTTCTTCTATGGGGGATCCTGAGGACCAACTTATGGATGTGACTCAGACTCTTCAGGGTAGTTAGCGCTCCACCATGAATTAGCTTCATGGACAACATGGAGCACTATGTCCTGGGCATTTTCCTTCTGGGATTCAAAGATGAACGTGTTTCTCGCCTTCCAGATAAACCACATGATCCAGGAGAATATTCGAATGGTCTCCTCAGCTACTCCTATTTCCTTGGCCCTCCAAAATAGATAGCCAAAGTTACTATGTACGGAGGTTTGAGGAAATAGGGTTGGTGCTGTTGGAATGGGAGCCAACGCCCATGTTTGGCACGCACGACGACATTCTAATAGGGCATAATTAATTGTTTCCTCCTTCGCACCACAAATGGAGCAAGATGCCTCGACACCTATGTGTCTCGAAAATAAGCTTTGACATGTAGCCAAAGAACCGGTCAGGCATTGCCACACGAAATTCTTGAGTTTTCGTGTGGTTTTAAGCTTCTATGCATGTGCGGCCAATGTATCCACTGAAGGTCTCTTAAAAGGGGGGTCACAAGCAAGACGAGATAGATCTCTCGTGGCCCAATATCTTGAGTGAACAGTGTAATTCCCTGACTTTATGTATGACTAATTGTATCCGTCGCTCAGATAAGTCTTTGATGGTCGGATGCTTAAAATTCGAGGAATATCTTCTGTGTGAAACAATTCCTGGAGACGGTCTTCTTTCCATGCTTTTGTCTCTTCATCAATTAAGCCATTGACATAGAGGTGTGGGTCCCTTACATCGGATATACCTTTTGGGATTCGAGTTTTGATGTTTGGGATCCAAGGATCACTCCACACCTTGGTAGTCATTCCAGATCCAATCGTTTTACGCAAACCTGATGCTTCTCTAGCTGTATGATGGACGGTTTGATGATTGGACTTCCAGGGGGCTACAATATCTAAAAAACCGGCCTCGGAGCACCCTACTTATAAGGGAATTCAAGAATCTAATAAGACGCCATAATTGTTTTGCCAACAAGGCAAGGTTAAATTCCTCAAAGGTCCTGAATCCTAGTCTGTCTTGTGTGAGTTGAGTGCATAATTTGTCCCAAAATTTCCAATGGATCCCGCGATTATCGGCTTTGGAGCTCCACCAGAATTTGGCTATAGCACTGCTTAGTTTTGTGCAAATAGCCTTTGGAAGAAGGAAGCATGACATCACATATGTCGGGAGGGCTCGGGCTACATATTTTATTAGTACTTCTTTTCCACCTTTTGAGAGAAATTTTGCCGACCACGAGTTAATGCTTGATTGGAGCCGATCTATGACAAAAGCAAACACTTGGGCTTTTGATCAATGGATCTTTTTAGGTAGACCGAGGTAGATCCCCATTCCGCCTTCTTGTTGTATCCCCATGACATCCCTTATCTTTGCTCTTTCGGAGGCGAGAACATCAGCACCAAACATCACGGAGGATTTTGAGAGGTTTATTAATTTCCCTGACGCTTCGCCATAATGGCGGATAATATCAATGATTGCTTTTCCTTGGGCTTCATTAGCCTTACAGAAAAGAGGTTGTCATCTGCAAAGAGGAGAAGGGAGGTTGAGGGGCTCGCCCGAGAGATTTAGAGGCCCTGGATCCTCCCATGCCATTTAGCATCCCGAAGTTGTGCTATAAGCGCTTTTGTGCATATTATAAAGAGGTAGGGGGATATGGGGTCACCCTGGCGAATCCCACAGGAAGGGGATATATTTCCTTTCGTGGCTTCGTTGAGGAGTACTCTATACGATACTAATGATATGCAGAACATGATCCATCCTACCCATTTAGACGAGAATCCCATCTTAAACATAAGTGCCTCTAGGAATTTCCATTCCACCTTGTCATAGGCTTTACTCATGTCCGTTTTGATGGCCATGAATATTTTCCTGCATGCTGGATTGGAGTGTAGTGCATGGAAATTCTCCTGGACGATTAAGACATTATCCGTGATAAGTCTTCCCGCAACAAAAGCGAATTGCGTTTCAGAGATGATACTTGGTAATATTCTCTTCAATCTGAGACTAAGGATCTTCGAGATTACTTTGTAACTCACGTTATAGAGGCTAATCGGTCTGAAGCCTGTCATCTCTCGTGGTCTATCAGATTTAGGAGTGAGACAAATATTCAACTCATTTAATTCTTTCTCAAAAGACCCCGTTGCATGGACATTCATGACAAGATCAATAAGATCCTTACCGATTACATTCCAATATGATTGGTTGAACTGCGCAGTCAAACCATCTGGTCCAGGCGCTTTCGAGGGCCTATAGAGAACAAAGCTCTTTTGATTTGATCGTCTGAGAAAACTCGAGTGAGGTTAGCATTCATCTCTTCTGTAATTGACACGGGGGTCTCTTCCAGAACCTTGGTGAAATCGTGCGGGTTCGAAGAAGAGAAGAGGGTTTTGAAATAATCTTCAGCTAATTTTTCAATATTCGTCCCATTGTCAACCCATTCTCCATTATGGTCGATTAATCCTAGTATTCGGTTTTGGGCTCTTCTTTGTTTAGTTGATGCGTGAAAGAATTTGGTATTTCTATCTCTCTCTATTTTAACCATTTTGCTCTGCTTTTTTGCTTCCAATAAATTTCTTCTTCCATATATGCTAACCCAAGTTTCTTTTTTAGCTCCAAAAGAGTTTATGCATCAACATTTTTGTCTGGTTGAGCTTTATCAATGCTATCTTGAAATTCTTCAATTAGCTTTTCTGAGTTGGACTTAGCTCCTTTCTTCCAGGTTGCTATCTCACTTCTACAAGCGCGGATTAGCTTCGAGAAACTTCCTTGTCCATTTCGTATGGTAGGTTTCCATCCCTGTGCGATAGCTTCTTTTAACCCAGGTTTTCCTATCCATTGTTTATCAAATTTAAAGTTTCTTCCAAAGTTTTGGGGGATCTTTTGGACCGTAGTAAGGCGCGGACTATGATATGATCCCCACATTTTTAAATATTCCACATAGGTGTGGGGGAAGATTTGATGTCAATCTTCATTTCTCATGGCTCTATCTGAACGACATTTTATCATATTTTTTTTTGTCCGCCCTGCCCATGATAACGGGTTTCCTTTGTAGGGGATATCGATAAATCCACAACATTGTATCATACCTCTAAAAAGGAGGAACGATGCCTCTGATCTATGTTTACCACCTTCTTTTTCGTGGTTACTAGTAATTTCGTTAAAGTCTCCCACAGTAAACCAAACACCAAATCTATTAGTAGATGTCCGGGTTATTCTTTCCCAAATATTTCCTCGGCAATCAACCGACGGATCTCCATACACAAAGGTAAAAAAAAAACACGATTCCTATCGATATTAGTTTCAATATCAATAATTTGACTGTTCATACATAAAACTATTACAGGGTAATCACTAAAATAAAACAAAGCAAGACCCCCACTTAGCCCTTTATGTTTAACAGTGATCAAACTATCAAAGCCTAAGGAAGCTTGAAGATCTTGTAAAACCATCCGATTGTTTTTTGTCTTCGAAAGAAAAATGAAACTTGGAGAATATAAACGGCACATATCCTCCAGTCGGCGGGACGTAGTCTTTTCTCCCACCCCTTGAATATTCCAAGCTAAGATCCTCATCCGGGGAGGTTGGATGGGTTCTTGAACCCCATCAAACCTTTTCCATCGGAACTTGTTGAATTTTTTAAAGACGGAGCCGCCTCACTTCAAGGGAACACCAAATTTTTCATGCTTTTCTGCTTCTTCTCTTCTTTCCTTTAAGCTTGTTTTGGGGCCGGTTCCGGTGATAGCCGACTTCTAAGCGACTTCATTTTTTTCGGTGCAACTCCTAAGCCAACTTTTCGACTTTTCTAGGCTTTCCTTTTCAAGCCCATCACTATAGATTTAGGGGGATTCTTCACGGATTTTGCATATTTTTTCCCTTCTTTTCCTTGGGCCTTGGAAAGATTTAGGCCCACTTCCAATCCAATTCCTTGGTCCAATTGAACATCGACTCTCTCCTTGGGTAGACAGATTCGTGACGGTGATTGTTGAGAAGGTTTGTTCACCGAAGATGGAGATGAGAGAGGAGAGCCTTTGATTCGCAACACTGGCTTCAACATCTCCGAGATTGTGTGCTCAACACTATGTTGCATCGCCTCCTGCTCCACCAATTCTTCTCCCAGAAGGTCATCCTCCGTGACGAGGTTCTCATCAAGCAGTTCCTGTCTCAGCTGCTCGTAGGTCTTAGCCACCACTTCCGCTAAGGCCTACAGATCCTTGAGGTTCTCCAGGTCCCATTCTTTCAACATCTGCTCCCAATCATCTGTTGTTTGGGTTCACGTTAGACTGCCAAACTGAGCGGACTAGTCGATCGCATCTCCCTTGGTCCGGGCGGAGCCAGGCTGCTTGCTTATGACTTCATCACCAAATGGCGGATCCTCAACTAGTGCATCACCAATTGGTGGAAAGGTTGATTCTCCTAAACCTGATTCTTCTTCCTACCTCTCGCCAATTTTGTTCTCTGGACATGTCTCAGCTACGTTGTCCTTGTCTTTGGTCTGAGCACAGCTAAGCAGAGGGGTTTCTGCTCCTGATCCCGAACCTACTTCTCTTGAAGTGCTATCAAAGATGGGGGCTATGGCTACTGCCTTCCCCTTGTTCGCAACAGGTTTGATTGGATGAGGAGCAGTTTCCTCCTGCTGAGGTCTTGACGATCTCTCGTGGCTACTATGGTTGTTTCTCGGGTGCTGCTGCGGTGGAGATCTACGGCAGCATCGGGTTTCAGGAGACGATCTCCGCAGAGATCTTCCACCTCTTCTTTCAACTTGCGCTTGGTGACTTTGACGATTCGCATCATATTTGGGACGCCAATAGTGAGAGTTCTGTTCTTGATCATCCCTCTTCTTGCGGTGTTCAGTTGATGAAAGGTGTGGACTCTCTCTAGTGCGTGGAATAGTAGATACATGTTCTCTTTGAATACGCTACCAAACAGGAACCTTTATGTCCATGTCTTTTGACGACATCTCCTCATGGTGCAGAGTGTGTCGAGAAGATCTTTTGGTTGGGTCAGATTTGGATTTGGCCATGGCACCACCAGCTTGTTCCAGACTCCTCAGGTGCTAAGAGTCTCTGGATGGGGAATGTGTCTGAGCTAACAGTTTCTCCAAGAGGGCTTCCTTTCCCACTTTGATTCGGCGCTCAACCTTGTTAAACGCTATTTGTTTCTCTGATAACAAAGGGCAGGTACTCTCATCGTGCGATATCAACCGGCAGAAGAAACAGAACTTGTAGAGTTTCTCATCAAAAAATTCTATTAAGGTAGTTTCACCAGTCGAGAAATGACCATTGGCTTTAAAAATTAGAGGTTTGGTTACATCTACGGTAACCTGCATCCGAGTGTGGTCCGCATCAGCCAATACAAACTGTCCGAGAGCTTCTGCCAGGTCCTTGAATTTTGGTCCATCTAGAACAAAGTCGGTACACCAGAGACAGATATCCAGAAGGTTATGGTGTTAGGATAATCCATTGTTTCTATCGGCTTCCACCATTCAGATAGAAATACCACAAATTGATGTGGTAAGGTCTTCGATGTAGGACCTTTAGAAGGTCTTCCTCGGAGTCAAAATCGAACTGAAATCACCCACGTCCTCAGTTAAGTCCTCGGACACGTCCTTCGATGTCCCACACACGTTCACTTGGCATGAGAGTGAGGATGGCTATGTGTTTATGGCATCGTGAATAGCTCTACCGACCAGTGAGAGTTTGAACTTTTCAAGTCTTTTAGAGTAATCAAAACTCTTAATTATGACTAGCTTCTCTTCATTATCTTCAACAAGCTATTTTGTGAGCGCATGTACCTTTGAAGCTTCCTTCTTCTTGTTTTGTTGTCTTGGTGGGCTTGGTTACTACCAACTAGGGGTGGGTCTTGAGCTTTGACGGTTCGCCATGGTACTTCAGAAACATTGGTGTAGTCAACAAAGGACTTTGAGAAAACAGGGTTCAGAAACACTCTTGAGATGGTTACAAGACTTTTAAGGTTCAGATCTATGTCGAGCAAAGCTCTTTACTACAACAGCAATGGTGAGAGAGAGCTAAGGGAAGCAAAATAAAACTGAGAAGTAAAAAGAAGGGGAGAGAAGTGGAAAAAAAACATAGGCTGACGAGAAGATGAGGTTAAAAACAAGGGTGAAATAGGGATGAGGAAGAGAGGTGTAAGAGAAGAAAAAAAATTTTTGGCTAGTGTCAAAATAAAAGCTTAGACAGGGGAGTCTTCTAAAATGGGTAAGGAAAGGTAGGAGAGGTTGTCATAGGAGCGAATCCTAGAGGGATTTTGAAAAAATTAGCTAGATTGAGAAGGTTTTTTGAAAGTTGAGTTTTGCAAAGTTTGAGAGAAAACTTTCTCTCTAGAAGACTCTCTCTCTCTAACCCATCCCATGTTCCTGAGGTGCCTATAAACTTGCAATTGATTGTTTATAGTCGTTCAATGACTTATGTCCTTATGCATGTTGAGGTATTACCTTGGACATGTACATATTTTTTTTTGACTTTTTGCTTGGTAACTACTCATTTTTTCTCGTGTATGAAGAAGACATCGAAGACTGATTCTAAAGATTATGTGATATCTCCTAAAGACGACCGTGATGATGAGTTTGAAAAGTCAAAGTCTAAAAAATGTTGCGGGAAGAGGATTCATAAAAGATCTGCAAAATTAGGTGGTGTATACACACCAGACCCCATGATTAAGGATATGTTCAAAAGTAACCAGAAAGCAAATTACGTTGCCGTTGGAAAGAATTGACAAAGAAGAATTCAAAATGTTTGCTCAGATCCTACGTTAATCAAAATTCCATGTGAGTATCCATGGTTGTTCAATGTTTTTGAACCTTGGTGAAAAACATAATGCTTCCTAAAAGTTTTTATTCTTGTCAATCTTAAGTCTTTCACACTCGTCATCGACCACCAAGTTAATAATGAATATTTTTTAGATATTGCAAAAAAAAAAACAACAATGGAACACCACAAAGGTATTACACTTTTACACTATACACCATGGTCATTTTATCGTTATCCGTGTACACCGTTGCATTTTGTTTCTATAAAGTGTACACCCATTGATGCTTTTTTAACACATTCTCTTACTCACATATAATTCAACACATGGAAATAATCATGGCAATGATATGAAGGAGCCGAGGAAAAATGATTCTTAAGGAAAGGGAAGCAATAGTGGACACTGTCTTTATATCTCTTATCGTATCAAAGCACGAGTCATTCAAAGTGTTCACTCACAAGGCCATTTATAATTGAGGAGCAAATATGATGAGTTTCATGTCAGGGAAGAGTAAAGGCAAAAACTTGCAAACGAAATTTCTGAAGAATGTGGACTTAGTTTACGTACCGATGAATTGGGAAGGTAACCATTGAGTTAGCCTGATTATTAATTTGATTGTAAGCGAGGTGGAGATTTTAGACGCAAAGACTGTGCACATTGATGATTTGGAGGTTCAACAATTCATGACGCTAGTGGTGGAGGAGTCACCTTGGCTGCTGAAGAGGCACTTACCACCCGTAGTGGCTATTTTCTTATCAACGACCCCATAGAACTCAACTAGGACAAAAGATGTTTACCAAAATGTTAGAGTCGGGGTTTGTGGACTATGTGCCGTCAAGTTTTTAGAGATGCATGATGCTTGTCAAGGTGTAGATGAAATGACTTTGGTTACCGGCAAGCAAGTGGACGATTTTTGAAAAAAATGTGTCATGGATTGTTATGTTGAATTTTTCGGTAATGTGATGGTTGTGAACAATTGATTTGGTATATGATTTTTTGTTTTCTTTGGTATTTAGTTTGGGTATGTTGGTTTGGATAACTTCCAAAATTGTGAACTAATGATAGTATGTTTGCGGTTGATAAACTTATTTCAAAATGAACGTTCAAAAACTTGAACCCGAAACTCTGTAAAAAAACAAGGTGTACAAGATTACTTATACACGAAGGTGTACCTGTACATCACGGTGGACACGGTTGGTTGTACACCAACACCTAATGTACAATGTACATACAAATTAATTATTTTCATCAGGCCATACATGCATTTTTGAAATTTATAGAATGATTTTTCAAAAAAATATAGCATAATATATTCATGCAATAGATAAATATTAAACATCATCAAAGAGAAATTTGACTTCACAATCGCAAAAGTAAATGTTACAAGGAGAAGAATAAGCATGTCGTTGGCTTCAACAAAACCACTTCGATAATAATTCTTTGTTAATAACGTCTCTGTTCCACCATCACAATTGCAATTGTCATGAACATATCTTCTATGAAGTTATCTCATCTTTGGTTTGCCACACTACAAAATCATATCTCTAATAATTATCCTAATTATTTCCACCTCCTTCATCATACTTAACATCGAAGGCTTGATCAAAGAAGACAAAATTTTGATCCCATTTTATTTTGTTTTCCTCCGTCACAAATTAAGATAATTTTATATAAATACATACAACTTGATTTCCTTCTTTCGCTGCTTCTGCGAAATAATTGATACCTTCGTGTCCCTTCTTATGGGTAAGATGAAAGTAATCGACGAGTCCTCAACGGTATAAAGCCTCGAGATTTCCATTCTTTAGATATCTCTTAAAAACTATGAAAAGTTTTCATGGTTGTGAGCATCCCATAGCAATGTAGGGATTTCATGAAGGGAGATTCGCTGGAAAACGGATGAATCGTTGCAGAGGTTTCGATACAATTTCAAAATTAGTTGATGATTGCGAATCTCATATAAAGAAAGATGTGACGCATGAGAAGATCTTTACAAGAAATTATTTTGTTAGAGAGTTTAGAGAAGTTGATGGTGTTTTGCAAGATATTTTGAAAGGTAAAGAAGAAAAAGAAGATGCAATGTCTTGAGATTAGAGGTATTGTTGTTTTTCTCGGATTTGTTAATTAATAGACGATAAACATTTATCATGGATATGTGAAGAGATTCTATCTCTTAAGGTTTAAAGCAATCATTGTGACTTCCATATTTAAGAAAATTTAAGACTAATGAATACTTATTGCTCGGAGATGCAAAAGACAATGAACAAACAAGAATTTTTGATTGATATGAATAAAGCCTTTGAAACTTAATTACGGTTTATTCATTTTTGTATAAGGAGTTATACAAGATTTTTTTTGTCATACAAGATTATTAGATATTATGACGTTTAAAAAGACCTTTTATATATTTATTTGATATTAAAAGGTTTTAAAAGGCCTTTTAATTTGTTGGATTTGCTACAACCGTTCCCAACCATTGCCTAAAGTGATGTCATATAACTATATAAGTGATATTTATAAGGTGTTATATAACATTATTAATTATGAATTTATAGTTACAAAAATAAGCGGTTTATAAATTATAGAAAAGGTAGTAACATTTATTAGTAGGCGGTAGGTGGTAGTTAATGACTAGTAAATGAGTGAGTAATAAATTTTTACCACGGTAAGTAATTACAGTAACTTGTGGAAAGTGATAAGTAATAAAATTAAATTTTGCATAAAGTTATCAAAGGCCTCGATAGTATAGTTTTAAAAGCTATCTATAAAATTATTAGATATGCAATATTTTCAAAGACCTTCTAACTTGTTGGTTTTGCTACAACCAATACCAAAGGTTAGCTAAGTTTATGTGATGTCAACTAACTATATAAGTGATATTTATATGTTATATAATATTATTTAAATAAAAGAGAAAATTATTTGAAATAACTCTAATTAGTCTTTTAGTCACTAGAATAACTCTCAATTTTTTATATTACTAGAATGACATCACATCTGATGTAAATTACTAAAAAGCCCATAAAGTTGTAAAATTAATTGGTGAATTAGTAATAAAAAAATATTACATTTAAAAAAAATGAAAAAGAGGTTACACTTAAAGATATTTTTCTCGTGTTTAGATAGATAAAAAGTCCCAATTCTACTTCAAACTCCTAATTTCCTTTAGGTTTTTTCACTTGTTCGTTTCTAATGGAAATCATTCGTCTACTCTTCTCCAGCTGATCCTTAGTCTTTGTCTTCCATCATCTCCATTGAAACTTCTATGTTCAATTTCTGCAACTCGACAATCAAAAGCCCAGAGAAAATTTCAACGCCATTGAATTCAGATCTGGTAAGAAAACTGTTGCTTCTTTCCAACTGAGTTTCACGGTTTCGTTCATATCGATAAACGTCTTCGTTATTGTATGCTTAGAAGAGTGAGGGAGGTTTCTCTCATTTCCTTTTGATTTGAGTGGTTAGCATTGGTGTTTTGAGCTTTTAGGGTGTTGTCTCTTTCGAATCTCTTTCCTGTTGATGTTGATATTCTTGGTCAATTTGTGATTTTGACTACTTGCTTAACAGAGTAAGGCTAGTTGTTGTGGCTACACAAAAGTTTGTTGCAGATGTTGCTAGCAACGCTCTACAGTAAGCTTTCTTCTCCGTATATCTTTTACCCTTTTTCATATTTGACTTGTTATTGAGATGAAAAGATGGGTTAGCTTTCAAGATATTCAGATTGTGAATTGTATGCAGGCACTGCAAAGCTGGACCAACACCAATTTTGAAAGACGAAAACAACATAAGGTAAACCCCTGGCTCACTTCTTTGTCTTTGACAAAAAAACAGCATAAGGTAATAACTCTCTAAATACAAATGACATGAAATTAATTTAGTACTAGAGAGTCACCGTACAAAACTTAGAAACATACATAAGTGATGCTTTGTCAGGTCCTTTGATGAATAACACTTTAAATAGTGTTATTTGTGAGGGCCTTTTATGATTAGTTTTTGAACTTTAATGGATCCCGTCTGTTGCTTACAGTTTGTGAATCACTCAATTCGTCATATCCAACTAGGTGGAGGCATTGACTCATAATTAAATTTAATAGTAAACATTACTTTGGGGCTATAATGTGAATGAAAGGTGCACTCTTTTGATGAATTGATTTCACAAAACGGTTGAGTAAAAAAAATATAGTGTTCACTTATGTTTAGATTATCTATGGATCTATGGTTAGAATTGTTAGATAATGTTTTCTCTTTGCATCGAGTGATTGTTGAATCGATCCTTCCCTCATTCATTTTCTGATGGGAAATCAAAATTACGTGCGTATTTTTTCGTGATTCGGTGGCTGAAGACTAAAGCTTTAAGGGTTGATTTTTTTTTTTTGGTATAGAAAAAAATTATAGTATTGACGAAATTTATGATCTCTCTCCCTATATGATTAACCAGTTTGTGTGTTTAATCTTTTTCTTTTTTTTTTAGTTTTAATGGTGTAGAATTCTGTTCGTGAGCTTGCTAGAGTATTACAGACTACAGAGCAGGTGGATGTTGACAAGTTCTACCGTCTTACTTTTGAAGTAAGTCAAATATTTCATGTTTATGTTTCTTATAACTTGTAGCTTAGTTGAAAACTTGTAGTTATACACGATAACTTGTAGTAAATCAAGTTTTAGTCTTAGTCATAGTAGAAATAAGTCTTAGTAAATCAACTACATGTTACAGGATAACTTACTCTCTAAAACTATGTAGAAAACTTGTAGTCTCACTCTTGAAGTCATAAATTGTAGCTTAGTAAACCTTTCTGATAATAAGATATGTTAGACCGTTTTTACAAAGTTAGTGACAGTTAGTTTAACAAGGAGATTATGAGTTTTTGTAATTATAGTGTTTTGTCTTCCTGTTTAAATCTTATACTTTTGTATTTAAACTGCAAATATGCCATCATTTTTTCAGTCTTTCAAAACACCATATGGTTTTGGTGCTTGATTTTTGTTTTTTGGTTTTACATTACACACGTTTTCAAACATTAAACAATAAACTTAGTAAGTATAACTTTCTGCTATGACACTTACTACTAGTAAGTTAATGTAGTCTATTTTTTTTGAACTCAATTGGTCATTTTTAGCTTTAGTATATATTTTTTTTGTAACTAACAATTCTCATTTGCTATTGCTACATGTATGGCTGAAGCTAGTAATTCAAGAAAGTATCCTCACCTTCTCTATGAAGAGGGCATGTAACCAATTGAGAAAAGAGTCACGAACCATAACTTCAACGTGTCTAAATTAACAAAGGTAGAGAAATCGGTTGGGGCAGAGATGTGAGAAGATCTGAAAACGTCATTGGGTCGGTGTTATTGTTAAACATAAAGATGTCAACTATATCTGGTTATAGCTATTATTTGGCTTCATCATGACCATGGAAGTGCAATATCATCTGATATTACCACGCTATTGTTCTCGCCTTCTAATGTCCCATATTTACTAAAGTCCTCGTCGTCAGACATTGTCCTTTGATCATTGTCAACCTGAAATATCCACTTGTTTTTACCCTTTATCCATTTGCCAGAAACAACAACTACTTGCTCTATGATAATAGAGATCAAAGATTGTGATGATGGTGATAATGTCGATATTGATAAATTTCTCGAAAATTTATAAACTTTGATCGAGATTGGAATTGAATGATACAATATTTTTTTTTCTTTTTTTTTTTCTTTTTTTTAGCCACATAACCTAACACGTTTTCTTTTAACTAGCCTAATTTAATTTTAGTTTAGTTGTTTATTAGGATTAGAACAAAATAACAAAAAAAGATTCCGGTTTAATTTCGGTTTAACAAAAACCAAAAGTATTTGGGATTAATTTTCTGGTTTACCAGGAACCAAAATTGATTCCGGTTCAATGTTCGGTTATCATAAATCTGAGAAAAAAACTGCCACAAAAAACTGATGTCAAGTAAATGACTATCCAGTAAATTACGAAAAATTATCGTCATTGACACGTAATTTTAAAAACTGCCACCAAAGAAACACAAAAGTCTGCTACAAAAAAATGCCAGAATAAAGCTGCTGTTAAAAAATGCCAGAAAAATTATCTCTGCCACATTTTATAAATCTACTACAGAAAAGAAAAATTTGTGGCGAAAAACTGCAGATAAGTTAAAAACCTTGTCAAGTAATGAATTCCTGCCACCAAAGCTAACATACTTATGAAATAAAAACTGTTGAAAAGAAAAATTGCCACAGGCAAATCTGCCGCATGCAACATAGCTGTCGTGTAGTATGAGAGATTTAATAAACCTGCCATCGCAAATATGGAAAAAACAGTTTAGTAATTTTTGTAAAATAAGAGTCATTCTAGTTATATAATGGTTTTTAGGTGTCATTTTAGTTTTTTTCCCTAAATAAAAATATAAGTGGTTTATAAATTATAAGAATACGTTGTAACGTAAACCAGTAGACCATAAGGTGGTAATTAATGGTGAGTAAATGAATGAGTTATAAATTTTGACAAGAGAGTGGTAAGTAATTGTAGTAAATTGTGGGATGTGATATTTTGAATTCATTTAAAGATGATGGTAAATGACATGCAACATTTTGACCACCGTTAAACGCCACCTAAAATGAACATTTAACATCATTTTGCTGTCTATTTATAGTCCACTACACGAGAAACTGAGCAAAAGCTGCTGAATTGGTTTACTTATGGCGTGTACCATTTGAAATAATTTGAAATGAATTAATCTTAAAAGACCAAATGCTTTACACCATCATTTTCTCTACTCATTCCTATATCAATCATAATTTCAAAAGAAAATGTGGTAGAACTACCTGATTTACCGGACGACATCCTACATAAAATTATAACTCTTGTTGGTGAACAATCTACTGCAAACCTCCAACAATTTTGTAGTCGCGGGTAAACACAGTTGTCAACTAGTACAAAATGATGAAGTCTTCAGTATATGCGAGCTATATGATGTTTGTTACTATGGGATCTCCACTAATTCGGAATCTGAATGGCAGATCTTCTTCGAGATATATTTGGTTGCTCATGAGACCACCGCAGTGTACTGTTGGGATCAAAAACGGCAACATCGAAATCAATGACCAAGATTCCCGAATAACTTTCGAGAGACCTCGATAGATAAATTCCGGAACAATAAGAAGTCATCGTAAACGAGTGATAACCACATCGCTTCAAAAATATGAGCGACGCGAACAACGGCAAGTCTGGACACCCAATGGGCGCTCGGACCATGCTTTCCCAATAGTCTTCTCCTTCGAATCCTGGTTCAAGCGTTTCTTGTTTCGTCTCGATCGGAATCTCCGTTAAAGTTTCGCGGCAATAATCGTAAAAGATCGTACTTTCCGTAAAAACTTTGTATCGATCGTATGAAACGATAACGGTTAACTCGAACACCGACATTATCTTAACCATACGATCGGTCTTATCATTTCGTAAAACCATCACCGCGTAGTCTTACGAAGAACGATTTCTCCGAAATAAATCATAAAATCACTTTGTCGCTAAACGACCCACGAAGACCCAAAACGCGACAAAAGTCCACTTACGATTTCGGAACGAGAACGGCCCAATTGCGTCAACGATCTACCCGAGTTTTGCGAAAGATAAAAGGAAAACACGATAAAGTTAAAGTCTGAAGATAAATATGGAAAATTCGTGGAGATATGGAATATTCCCAAAAAAAATGGAATATTTCCGTAGGATGATATGCATGAATCCAGGGCGGAAAAGAAAACAGATTTAACCTACAAGGGCATATAAAAGAGGGGCTTAAGAGAAGAACGAGGGAGAGACACAGAAATTTTGTCACCACCAAACACTTAGAGAATTAGGGTTTTTACTTTCGTTTTTCGTGAGCGAGCTACGACTCAACTAGGTTTACAAGTTTACATTGTTAGATCTAGGGTTCTCGCCGACAGTTCTTGCGGTCACGGCTTTACACCAGTTGTAAACGCTCAAACACGAATTCGGAATAAGATCTCTTTTACTCTACTTCGTTTAAGATATCTGTTTACTTTTGATTTGCTTTTCGTTTACGATTTCGTTTTACTTTAACTTCGTTATCTGTTTACGAATCCTGCTTACTTTTACTTTGCAATCTATTCACGTTTAATTCATCGTCTGTTTTCATCGCATTCTGATCTCTCATTGTTTGGCCCAACAGAAATCCGGGACCTCAGGGAAAGTTAGGGTTTCCTGATTTTTCTTCGATTTCGTAAATCGACAGTGCGATTTTCGGTTTCCACAGTTTGGCGCTAGAAGGAGGGGGACACGATTTCTTTCATGCCAAATCACAGACTGATCAAGAAACGATATGTGTTTACTAACAGACGATGTTGTCGTCTCTTTCAAGGATAGAGCAACGGTCGATCAGGCCAACCCTCGCAACAATCTCCTTGTAATCGAATTAACGATTCAAAATATCGATGTCACAAGGGTATTAGTCGACACAGGCTGTTCAACTAATATTATCTTAAGAATACTCTCGAGAGGATGGAAATCAATCTCTCCGAAATCACAGGAAGTCCGAGCCCGGTAACAGGTCTCTCGGGAGAAAACTCCTCAGCAGCTTTAGCCTCCACCTCCGACCCCCTTGTCAAATGAATCATACCACTCGAAGGTATATAAAACCCAGCATCGATATAGCTACCAAAGCTGAAATCGATAATGAACCGAAAGAATAACAAAAAGTTAGCCATCCCGAGGTGGTAGCCACTGCAACTATCTAGGATGGCCCTCCTACCCAAGTTCTTACATCATTTTGGTTCCCAAAAACCAAAATCCGCAATTTTTTTTTAAAAAAAAGCATACCTCCGGGGGCACGATTCAGACTCTGGACTTAACCTTATAAGCAACAGGTACCTCTAAGAATAGAGACTCCTCCACTTCTCGAGATACCTCTGAGGGCACGATCCAGACTCCGTAATCTGATACGAACATTGAAGGTATTCGTAAGAACAAAGAATCCTTGGAGCCTAATTCTCCGAATACCTCCGGGGGCACGAACCAGACTCTAAATGAAAACACAAACATAGAAGGTAATCCTGCAAACATAGACTCTTCGGAGCCACAATTTTAGGATACCTCCGGGGCATGACCCATCTTCATTTAAACCCAAGCACATAAAGCAATCAGGAACCTGTAAACGAAGCAGTTCAAGAACCACCAATATCTCTCCACGTTAAGGTCATGAGGAGAGAGGATTGGAGAATTCCAATTATGCAATACATTCGGGAGGGTATAGCCCCCTCCACAAGCGGGAGGCTCGAAAACTCAATGCATTAAGTGCAAGGTATTGCATAATCAACTCCAACCTGTACAAACAAAGTGTATCAGGCCCATACCTAAAATACGTTCACGATCTTGATGCTTTTAAGCTCATGAAAGAAGTACATGAAGGCTCCTACGGGAACCACGCTGGTGGCCGAACCCTGGCCATCCGAATCAAAAGACAAGGCTATTTCTGGCCAATCATAATCACATATTGCGAAACAGACTCATCCCAATGCAATAAGTGTCAAAGACATGCTCCGATCATTTACCAACCAACCAAAAAACTCTCATCGATATCTGCACCATACCCCTTTTTGAGGTGGTTCATGGATGTCGTAGGACCATTGGTTGCTTCATGAAAAGGACAACAGAAGCTATGTTTCCTGTTAGTTCTTACTGATTACTTCGCCAAATGGATAGAAGCTAAGGCTCTCTAGCAAGTAACCAAGTTTGAAGTAGAAAGATTCGTGTGGCGAGACATCATATGCCGCCATGGGGTCCCTTAAAAAATCGTAACAGATAACGAATCGCAATTTATATCCGACGATTTCACAGCTTTTTGCGAAAAATGGAACATACACCTCACTACGTCCACACCTCGGTATCCTCAAGGAAACAGACAGCCGGAGGCTGCTAATAAATCAATATTAGCAAACTTCAAAACACGTTTAGGTACCAACAAGAAGTCTTGGTCGGATAAGCTACCCGAGGTCCTATGGGCATGTTGTACTACCCCAAGAAAAGCTACCGAGGAAACCCCTTTCTCTCTAGCTTACGGGATGGAGGCTGTAGTCCTAGTCGAAACCTCACTCGGAAGCCTCTGATTAAGCCTCTATACCTCAAACCCCGAAATCAACAACCACTTGTTGCTTGACAACCTAGACCTAGTTGAGGAACGTCAAAATCAGGCAATGATACATATACAAAACTATCAACAGGCAATGGCTCGACACTACAACTCCAAGGTGAGACCTCGGAGATTTGTAGTAGGAGACCTTGTACATCGAAACGTTTTTGACAAAACCAAATAGCAAGGCCCGGAAAGTTAGGTACCAAATGGGAGGGTCCATATCGAATCGTCCACGTGGTACGTCCTGGAGTCTTCAAGCTCATAAAGTTACAAACTGAGGTACCAGAAATACGATCATGGAACGCCATGAACATCAAGAAGTATTATCACTAGGTACTATCAAAACAATTGAACTATGCATGCTTGATCCCTTGACAGGGTACGTAGGCAACTCGACACGATGAGTTCAACCCCCATCTTATTAATCACTTTGTATGTCGTTCAAGAGATGCACAAGTCTGAATAAATAACCAAAGGTCAAGGACCTTCGCAACCTGGAAATTAGAAACCAAAAAGCATCACTCNCCAAGAAGCATCACTTGCTTAGAAGATTTCATGATGTTAAAACATCAATCTCAGGTTCCTAGAGACCTGACACTTAATTACAAGTCCCCAGAGACTTGACACTTAATCATATATTTTAAAATCTTATCACCTATTACGGGTTCACAAAAACCTGGCACTTAGTTAAAGGTTGTATAAACCTAGCATGTAATTCAGGTTCCTAGAAATCTGACATTCTAAGGTACAGAGAGACCTGATACCTAATTCAGGTTCCCAGAAACCTGACATTTAAGGGTCCAGAGAGACCTGATACCTAAGTAAGGTTCCTAGAAACCTGACATTTAAGTGTCCAGAGAGACCTGATACCTAATTTAGGTTCCTAGAAACCGGACATTTAAGGGTCCAGAGAGATCTGATACCTAATTCAGGTTCTTAGAAACCTGACATTTAAAGGTCCGGAGAGACCTTATACCTAATTCAGGTTCCTAGAAACCTGACATTTGAAGGTCCGGAGAGACATAACGTCTAATTCAGGTTCGTAGAAACCTGACATTTAAAGGTCCAGAGAGACCTAACGTCTAATTCAGGTTCCTAGAAACCTGACATTTAAAGGTTCAGAGAGACCTAACGTCTAATTCAGGTTCCCAGAAACCTGACATTTAAAGGTCCAGAGAGACCTAACGTCTAATTCAGGTTCCCAGAAACTTGACATTTAAAGGTCCAGAGAGACCTAACGTCTAATCCAGGTTCCCAGTAACACATTTAAAGGTCCGAAGAGACCTAACGTCTAATCCAGGTTCTTAGGAACCATATGTTTGAAGGTCTGACCTAACACCTAATACATAAGGTCTTGAAATCTTTACAACTGATTCAGGTTCACGAAACCTGATACTTAAGGTCTTAAAATCCTTACAATTCATTTAGGTTCTAAGAAACCTGATACATAAGGTCTTAAAATCCTTACAATCAAGTACATGTTCCCAGAAACCTGATACTTCAAATGTCTTAAAATCCTATCATCTATTCCAGGTTCCGGAAACCTGTCAATCAAAGGTCTTAAAATCCTATCATCTATTCCAGGTTCCGGAAACTTGACAATCAAAGGTCTTAAAATCCTATCACTTAAGTACAGGTTCCCAGAAGCCTGGTACTTCAAAGGTTTTAAAATCCTATCATCAAGTACAGGTTCCCAGAAACCTGATACTTTAAAGGTCTTAAAATCCTATCACTTAAGTACAGGTTCCCAAAAGCATGATACTTCAAAGGTCTTAAAATCCTATCATCAAAATCAGGTTCCTAGAAAGGTCTTAAAATCCTATCATCAAAACAAGGTTCCTAGAAACCTAAAAGGTCTAAAAATCCTATCATTAAAATCAGGTTCCTAGAAACCTAAAAGGTCTTAAAATCCTATCATCAAAAACAGGTTCCTAGAAACCTAAAAGGTCTTAAAATCCTATCATCAAAATCAGGTTCCTAGAAACCTAAAGGTCTTGAAATCCTATCAACAAAATCAGGTTCTTAGAAACCTAAAAGGTCTTAAAATCCTATCGCCAAAACCATGTCCCTAGAAACCCAAAAGTTCTTAGAACCTTATCATCTGATCAAGTCCTCAGAAACCTGGCGAATCAAGGGTCTTAAAATCCTACTTTCAATTTCAGGTTCCCATAAACCTTAATCTTAAAGGTCTTAAAATCCTACTATCAATTTCAGGTTCCCAAAAACATGTTCATCTAAAGGTCTTAAAATCCTTTACCTCAACTTCAGGTTCCCAAGAAACCTGTTCATCTAAAGGTTTTAAAATCCTTTACCTCAACTTCAGGTTTCCAGGAACCTAAATCTTAAAGGTATTAAAATCCTACTATCAATTTCAGGTTCCAAGAAACCTGAATCCCAAAGGTCTTAAAATCCTTTACCTCAATTTCAGGTTCCTAGAAACCTGATAGTCAAAGACTTAAAAACCCTTTACCTCAATTTTCAGGTTCCCAGGAACCTAATACTCGAAGGTTCTAGAAACCTAACGCTCATGGGTTCCCAGAAACCTAACGCTCATGGGTTCCCAGAAACCTAGCATCTACCTAAAGGTTCAGAAAAGACCTAACATGAAAATAAAGGTCATAAAAAAATTGAACATGCAAGTTTGAGCCTCTCATGGAGATCTTTGTAATCTTAAGGCTCAAATAAGGGTATTCAAGTAGACCTGAACCACCCAAAGCAAAAGTCAAAAAGGAGCCAGACTCCTACAGGAACCTAAACCTCCCAGACGATCCTCTTAAATAGCTCGCTAAGTAACTACTTAATCGAATAGTTCTTAAGCAGCCTCATGCAATCATATAAGTCATGTGAGCAGATAAAGGTCAATAACTAGGACCCGGTTCGCATCCAAGACCTCAAGATCTCGCTCTGGATGCTGGGGGGCAACTGTTGGGCCCAAATCTCACCCCCTTTAAGGCCTTGTGAAAACATTAAAGTGCAAAAGATATGTTACCGAAACCTAGGTACCTAAAGCCCAGGTACCTGAATCCTAGGTACCTGAAGTCCAGGTACCTGAGGCTTAGGTACCCACATATATGAGGTCCAGGTACCCAGGTACCTGAGGTCCAGGTACCCAGGTACATGAGGTCCCGGTACCCATGTACATGAGGTCCAGGTGTCCAGGTACATGAGGTCCAGGTGTCCAGGTACCTGAGGTCTAGGTACCCAGGTACCCAGGTACCTAAGCCTCTAGTACCTGAGGTCTAGACGGCTCTGGGTACCTCAGCAACCGAGTCAAAGATACAGCTGTTGCAGATGCCGAGATTTCAAGAGACGGTTGCGCGAGAGAGATTTCAGGAACAGAAGCCCGAGATTTCAGGAGCAGATCTCGGAGGCGTCTGGTGGTGGAACAACTTCAGCCATCTGCTATATAAGAAGAGCATCCAGAAACATGGAGCTCTCTGGACAGCCCTATAAACAAACACTTAGAATATTTTTCTGAATGACCTTCTCTTCTCTCTTGTAAATACAACTTTGATCATTGTAATCTCATATTCAATGTTATGTAAGATCTTTTAGATCAATTCAATCCAATATCAATTGATGTATTCATCTTAAGTTTTTACGGGATTCTCCCATGCTTCTTTCTTCCTCATCTAAACCTACACAAATTCAAGTGTGGATTTTGGTATCCACAGTGTACACTTACATTCATCCAACATGTTGTACTCATACATCATGGTGGACCCTAATCACGTGGATATAGTTAACTTGAGATTCACAATTTTCAACTAGCTTTGAACGTTGAACGCATAACATAACTAATACATTGTTTAAAATTTAAGCATTATAATAGCCAAATCAAAGATTAAGAAACCGGTTGATGTTGTCTATTTTAGTTTCATGTTTTTTCTTTGAATGATTATGGAGTTCCACAATTGTCTGCTTCAATTGGTCAATTACATTTTTCTCTCGAATCTCGTTTCTAGCCTCAATCAATGATAACTTTTGTCATCCGAAAGCGTCTCCCTCACCAAATCAGCAAAATAATTTGCATTCACCTCCTCGCTAACACAATGACCATATTTAAAAGGAAAAACAGTACAAATAAATTTACATAGAACCCTCATACCTTGCATCTCTCATATCCGTAAAATCGTCGCCCGAGATTTTTGTCCGTCAAAGATTACTTAATTGTTGCCGGAAAATCACAATGAAAAAACCACAATGGCTTCACTCACCTTGCTCTTTCGCCTATTGTCTGAGCCTTCACCCAATTTCTTCTTTATTTTTCTCTCACGGAGTTCCCAAATCGATTTTCTTAAGACTACAATTGCCTATAATTACTTACCACCCTTTAATCAAAATTTACTACTCCTTCATTTACTCCTCATCAAGTACCACCCTCCCCATTAACTACCACCCTCTGGTCTACAAATAAATGTTATTATTTGGCACCTCCCTAATACACGTAAACGTTATTAATGGGAAGGTGTACATGTACATATGTATACATATATAAGTGTACAACTAGGTGTACATACGTAGGCATACAAATAGTGTTTACATGTATCATAGAAGCAACACAAGCATAGTGCATTCACTCGCACTAGAAACAAAATACATAAACACATAAGACGTAGTGAATTACTAATGAAAATCATACTTGTGATAAGTGTGGATGAAATAAACATGATAAAAATGTACAATTGTACTTAAAGCTTTATGCAAATATCCGTGCAAACCAATAAAGCTCACAGTAGCAACATCTCAGATCAAAGTATGGGTTATGCTCATAATAAGCACATTTTGGAATCCATATATAATCTTCGTCTGGAAAGGTGAGGGTTCGATGATACGTATCCATGAACGGTGGATCTAAGCATGATATCACATATATTAGCTCATCGTCTTGCTGTTTGAAAAGCTCAAATCTCAACTTTGTATGTTGTTGATCATACATTTAAAAAGTTTGGCTTCTTTTGCTTACATCCCCAACACTAATGGAGAAGACGCCTAACGCTATTGTAGATTTTCCGTGTCTTAGGATATTAGCTATAAGCATTTGTATACTTTGATATAGATCACTGCACAGCAAGACAAAAATCCTCAAAGAAAATAGCTTGGGTATTATCTACCGCGAGACATCAAAGAATGTGTGATACTTTCCACCCTGAGAGATTTGACTTGGATCATTGCAAATCTCGCAGAAATTACACTTCCTTAAAACGTTGTCAACGCGAACTAGTTGGTAAGCTGGTTTTACGGCTAGTAGAAATGGGCCAAGATTGAAAACATTCTTCTTGCCAAGAACCTCATTAATTATAGATAAAAACTCATCTAGGATTTGTAGAGTACCATTAAAATTTGGAAATTGGTGCTTACCAATAAAAATAAATAACTTGTTACGCTTAATAGCTACATGGCTCGAAGTTAAGTTATTGATTATTATAGTTTGATAATATTTATGTCCCAAATCTAAATTTGTACTTACCACTTTTAAGATTTTACTTTCCAAATGTAACTTTTTACTTGCCATGCTTATGTATTTATTTGTCACGATTTGACATAATTAATAAACCAAAGTGTTAAAAGGGTGTGCAACATATGTATATATAAGGTAAAAAGTTGTCAATGTATAGAAAACATTAAATATGGGAAGAAACTCTTATCTAACCAACCGTATTCTCTTCCATAAATATAAAACATTAATTGATAATATATAGAACATAATAAGTGGAAATGTTCACCAATACAATACAAAAATCTGAACAAAAATGTTGTCTCCTCATCTGCCAGACGATACTTTCTAAGATCATTGTGAACGCGTATACCTTGACCTTACAATATCGTGCATAATAACACATTCTTTAGAAGGGCAACGCGTATACCTTGACCTTTGATAGGTTTGATATAAGGTTAAGCGGTAGATTTAAGATTTATTTTGAAAAAATACCTTGTTACCAGTAACCCGAAGCTATATGTTTTGAAGCTTTGTGACTTGGAACTCAATGAGCCGACCTCCACGGGAGTATTTCCCTTCTAGAACCAAATGTACCTCTGCATGCACATGCAACGCTAGAGTAAAGAAGCTTCCGTTGTTGCAATGGAGATATAAGAGGGGATATCTGAGCTTTTAAGTTGTATCTAGACAATCACTATCCTTTAACCTCTGATAAACTGGTACAAATGTGTCGGGCATCGAAATGGGGCTTGGAATAGTATCGTGCACACTACGCTGATCCATATTGGTGGTCTTTCAGATTCCCTAAGGATGAGTCGATGTCGTACCCCAAACCTGAATGTGTATTTTACCATGATAAAAACTTGGAACAATTTTGGAACGATTGTGTATTGTATTGTACTGCATGTTATGTCTGTAAAATGCTATAGTATCATATTGCATGCTAAATAAATACGGTGTAGCCTAAGTTGTAGACCTTTTATTCTACACCAGCTTAACGTACAACTTAACTTACACAATAACTACATAATGCCACATCCTTTCGTAAATCTTGTATGTCGATGATCATTTACTGATTATTTTTTTCCACCAATTACTGATTATTATGGTTGGGTGATATTTATGTCCTCTCTTTCTACCTTTATGTTTTTACTTCCCCCATCTAAGTATTTACTTTCCCAATTTAAGTTTTTACATCTGAACTATAAGTATTTACTTTTCACATTTAAGTTTTTACATCGCCACATTTAACTATTTACTAGCCACGATTTCAAAAAAAATAAAAACTTATATTTTTGTTTCACACATTTATTGTCGACTAGTTTTAAGGATTTACAGTTCGATTCTTAAGTAAAATCCATTTTCAATCATCTACGTGGAAATCCAAACAATATGGGAGCATAAAAAACATAATATGTTGGGTACTAAAATCATTAAAGTGAAAACTTTCACGAATAGAATAACATGGGAGCATAAATAACATAACACAAACCGTTCGATCCGTTGAGGATTTAAAATATTGACAATTAAAAAAGGAGAAATTAACTTGAAATGACTCTAATTAGTCTTTTAATCAATAGAATAACTTTCAATTTTTTTATATTACTAGAATGACATCATATATGATGTAAATTACTAAAAAGCTCATAAAGTTGTAAAATTAATTGGTGAATTAGTAATAAAAAATATTACATTTAAAAAACGAGAAAGAGGTTACACTTAAAGATATCTTTCTTCGTGTTTAGATAGATAAAAAATCTCAATTCTACTTCAAATCCCTAATTTCTTTTAGGTTTTTTCACTTGTTCGAAATCTTTCGTCTACTCTTCTCCAGCTGATCCTTAGTCTTTGTCTGCCATCATCTCCATTGAAACTTCTGTGTTCAATTTCTGCAATTCAACAATCAAAAACCCAGAGACAATTTCGACTCCATTGAGTTCGGATCTGGTAAGAAAACTTTTGCTTCTTCCCAACTGAGTTTCACGGTTTCGTTCTATATCGATCAACGTCTCCGTTATTGTATACTTAGAAGAGTGAGGGAGGTTTCTTTCTTTTGCTTTTGATTTGAGTGGTTAGCATTGGTGTTTTGAGCTTTTAGGGTGTTGTCTCTTTCGAATCTCTTTCCTGTTGATGTTGATATTCTTGGTCAATTTGTGATTTTGACTACTTTTTTAACAGAGTAAGGCTAGCTGTTGTGGCTACACAAAAGTTTGTTGCAGATGTTGCTAGCGACGCTCTTTAGTAAGCTTTCTTCTCCATATATTTCTTTACCCTTTTTCATGTTTGACTTGTTATTGAGATGAAAAGATGGGTTAGCTTTCAAGATATTGAGATTGTTAATTGTATGCAGGCACTGCAAGGCTGGACCAACACCAATTCTGAAAGACAAAAAACAACATAAGGTAAACCCCTGGCTCACTTCTTTGTCTTTGACAAAAAAACACCATAAGGTAATTACTCTCTAAATGCAAATGACATAAAACTAATTTAGTACCAGAGAGTCACCGTACAAAGCTTAAAAACATGCATAAGTGGTGCCTTGTCAGGTCCTTTGATGATTAACACTTTATATAGTGTTCTTTGTGGGGGCCTTTTATGATTAGTTTTTGAACTTTAATGGATCTCATCTGTTGCTTAGAATTTGTGAATCACTCAATTCGTCATATCCAACTAGGTGGAGGCATTTACTCATAATTAAATTTCATTGTAAACATTACTTTGGAGCTTGAATGTGAAATAAAGGTGCACTCTTTTGATGAATTGATTTCACAAAATGGTTGAGTAAAAAAAATATAGTGTTCGATTAAGTTTAGATTATCTATGGAACTATGTTTAGAATTGTTAGAGTATGTTTTCTCTTTGCATCGAGTGACTGTTGAATCGATCCTTCCCTCATTCATTTTCGGATGAGAAATCAAAAGTACATGCGTATTTGTTCGTGATTCGGTGGCTGAAGATTAAAGCTTTAAGGGTTGGTTTTTTTTTTGGTATAGAAGAAAAATTATAGTATTGACGAAATTTATGATCTCTCTCCCTATATGATTAACCGGTTTGTGTGTTTAATCTTTTTTTGGTTTTAATGGTGTAGAATTTTGTTCTTGAGCTTGCTAGAGTATTGCAGACTACAGAGCAGGTGGTTGCTGGTAAGTTCTACCGTCTTACTTTTGAAGTAAGTCAAATATGTCATGTTTTTGTTGCTTATAACTTGTAGCTTAGTAGAAATCTTGTAGTTATACACGATAACTTGTAGTAAATCAAGTTCTAGTCTTAGTCATAATAGAAACAAGTCTTAGTAAATCAAGCTACATGTTACACGATAACTTATTCTCTAAAACTAAGTAGAAAACTTGTAGTCTCACTCTTGAAGTTATAACTTGTAGTTTAGTAAAGCTTTCTGATAATAACAAATGTTAGACCGTTTTTACAAAGTTAGAGACAGTTAGTTTAACAAGGAGATTATGAGTTATTTATAATTATAGTGTTTTGTCTTACTGTTTTAAATCTTATACTTTTGTATTTAAACTACAAATATGCCATCATTTTTTCAGTCTTTCAAAACACCACATGGTTTTGGTGCTTGATTTTTTTTGGTTTTACATTACACACATTTTCAAACATTGAACAATAAACTTAGTAAGTATAAATTTCTGCTGTGATACTTACTACTAGTAAGTTAAAGTAATCTGTTTTTTTTACTCAATTGGTCATTTTCAGCTTTAGTATATACTTTTTGTAACAAACAATTCCCATTTGCTATTGCTACATGTATGATTGAAGCTAGTAATTTAAGAAAGTATCCTCACCTTCTCTATGAAAAGGACATGTCACCAATTGATGATAGAGTCAAGAACCATAACTTCTACGTGTCTAAATTAAGAAATGTAGAGAAATTGGTTGGGGCGGAGGTGTGAGAAGATCTGAAAATGTCATCGGTCGGTGTTGTTGCTAAATTTAAAGATGTCAACTATATCTGGTTATAGCTATTATTTGGCTTCATCATAACCACGGAAGTGCATTATACTCTGATATTACCACGCTATTGTTCTTGCCTTCTAATGTCCCGTATTTGTTAAAGTCCTCGTTGTTAGACATTGTCCTGTCTGAGTCGTCGCAAACATCAAATCTGTCACCGTCTTCGTCGTCATCAAATAATCCATCTTCTACGACCTGGTTTTCTGAATATCCACAAGATGATCCTTCTTCCACACCACGTTTTTTGCTTTCTCAATAATATCAATGCACAATCATAATCTGTTTGATTTGCAAATTCTTAAAAAGCCATGAAGTTGTCGTAAGTTTCTAACTCTTACAGGAGGTGTATCAAGATTGCATTTATGAAATTTTGTGTTTGGTAACATGTAACTCAACTCAAACTCATACATACCACAATCTAATCTGTAATCTTCATATATGAATTTCATGAAATCCTCGAAAGGAGTTTGATCATCTGCTTCAAGTAATGCACTCCCTCGATCATTGTCAACCTAAAATAACTATTTGTTTTTATCCTTTATCCATTTGCAAGAAACAACAACTACTTGCTCCATGATAATAGAGATCGATGATGGTGATGATTGTGATGATGGTGATAATGTCGATATTGATAAATTTCTGGAAAAGTCACAGACTTTGATCAAGATTGGAATTAAACGATACAATCTTTTTTTTTCTTTCTTTTTTTTTTAGCCACATAACCTAACACGTTTTCTTTTAACTAGCCTAATTTAATTTTAGTTTAGTTTTTTTATTAGGATTAGAACAAAATAATAAAAAAAGATTTCGGTTTAATTTCGGTTTAACAAAAACCGAAAGTATTTGGGATTAATTTTCTGGTTTACTAGGAAACAAAATTGATTCCGGTTCAATGTTCGGTTATCATAAATCTGAGAAAAAAACTGCCACAAAAAAAATTGATGTCAAGTAAATGACTATCCTGTAAATTACGAAAAATTGTCGTCGTTGACACCTAATTTTAAAAACTGCCACCAAAGAAACTCAAAAGCCTGCTACGAAAAACTGCAAGAATAAAGCTGCTATCAAAAACTGCCAGAAAAATTATCTCTGCCATATTTTGTAAATCTGCTATCAAAAAAGAAAAAAATTGTGGCGAAAAACTGCGGATAAGTTAAAAATCCTGTCAAGTAATGAATTCCTGCCACAAAAGCTAACTGACTTATGGAATAAAAACTGTTGAAAAGAAAATTTTCCACAGGCAAATCTGCTGTATGCAACATAGCTGTCGTGTAGTATGGCATATTTAATAAACCTGATATCGCAAATATGGAAAAAAAATTAATGGCATTTTCGTGATTAGGGTTTTTAATTACAAAGCTGAGAAGGGTGTCTTGGTCAGAAAAAACAGTTTACTAATTTTCGTAAAATAAGAGTCATTCTAGTTATAAAATAAATTTTAGGGGTTATTTTAGTTCTTTTCCCTTAAAAAAGACGTGGGCTAACCCAAACAAATTTACTCCTCCAAAACGATAGTTAAAGAAAACGTAAATAACAAGAGAGGGTAATTCTACTCCATATCATCATCTCCAAGTTCCTTCTAGTCAATCTAAGGGTCCGTGATGTTATCCATTTTGGCCTAGATGACTTTCTGCTCTTCTTCTAGCTTTGAACGCTCGAGCACAAAAGTGAGACTTATGATTCCTTGCATGTCGTACATCATTTCGAGTTTTGCTGCAATGCGGTTGAATTCGATGACCTCCGCGTTTCTTTCCTATTTTTCCCTCATATGGCATTTAACTTTCGTAAGAAAATTTTGTATAGATCAGTGGTCTCTTTTTTGTTTTGTGTGCTAGGTGTCTCATCTTAATAAAGAATGGGTGCCTTGTGTTTACTTGATCGACTGCCCGACATATCTGTGTGCTTACACTTACTCTCAAAGAGAAACTATTAATGTTATACAATTTTGTATACGAACAAACTTATGTAAAAAAGGACTTAACCTAACAGACTAGAGGATGGAGGTCTCTTATCAGTTTCATTTCAATATTATGCTTTGAAGAGGGCACGAATCTCCATGCTGTTTAGCACGAGATTTTTGAATAGAGATTTTTCCCCATAAATGGCATTCTATTGAAATTGCTAGAAAAGATTACAAAAATATGGTGTTTGAATACCATTGGATTCAAATTCAAAAGTATGAGAAAAGAGAAAAGAGAAATCAGAGTTACAAAGTAGGTACTACATTGAGCTTTTGAAAACTAAGAATTAGAGCTAAGAACGATATCCATATCGTTACATATACCTACAGATGAGGACCACACCCTCCATGATGGTCTCGTCCTCGTCTTCCTTTTCCTACTTCCATCCATTCCATGTCCTTCAACTTTTGGGTTGGCTTCAGAAGGTGACCTCTGCGAGACCTATACACGTGTCTTTAAGGAAACCTCCATGCTTTAAAGCCATCATAGGATCAATTCCCTTATCTATGATAATTGGAGGGGACAAGAAAGACCGTTTGGGAGTGGACATAGCAATAGCTTCCACATCACAATCGGTGATATAATCAACATATTCAATGTAAGGAAGTGGTGCACTTAATTCAGAAGTCATACTAGAGGCAGGAATGGCTACATCCCTACATGGATTCTCTAAAGTAGGTGCCACAGATTGTGGTGAGTAGTGAACAAGTTCATGAGCATCAAATTCAACACATGTTTTTTAAGTGGCATTCATAGTTATTTCTTCTTTAATGGAGTCAGAAGTTGGCAGTTCCTTTAAAGTATAGACTTCAGAAGGGTCTTCAGAAGATGAGTCGATGGTACTAGTCTCAGTCGCATTGGTGGTTGTAACAACATAAGTCAAAGCGAGATTATCAGGAAGTGAGCAAAACAACTTCTTCAGTTTCTTTTGTGGCAATACTTGAAACTTCTTAAATATCCTCTGTGGATAGATTAATTTTTCGTTCAATACAATTCATTCCTCAGCGTCAACAGTGATGTCATCTGGAACTTCTATTGCAATTTCATGGACTACAAATGTAGATAAGATTGCTACTTCTTGTTTATCAAGGAACACATTCAGTATAACATTAGTATGCGCTGAAGGTTGCACTTGAATAGACGAATGTGCTTGATTTAACACTGGATTCTTCGGAAGACCTAGGCACCTAGACGCCTTAGGGTATAGTTGTCCACATTTGGAACACTTTGAGGGCAACCAAGAGTATATAACTGTCACCATAGAAATAGACTCATCTTCATCTTCTAATGCCACTCTCTGGAGAAAAGGTCTATCTAATTTTACTTCAACAAGGATTTTCGCCTCTCCCATTAATATTGGATCAAGACAAGGGCGGTTAGTTAACATATGAGCTCTTATACCTGAGGCTATCCAGTTGATCCCTTCTTTGGAGTAGAGTTGATATGGGATATCTTCAAAGTTAGTCAGACTAGCATTGTGGTAATCTCAGGAAAAGAAAGAGTTCATGCTAGATTATAAGCACTAGTAAACATTAGGCACACATCAACATGCCACAATCCTCTTTGAGTTATCCATTTACGAGTCGGTTTTTCTACAACGTGGAAGAGGAAAGATGAAACACCAAGTTGCCCAGTATAAATACGACACCATTTTTTCCATATCTTGGAATCCAAAAATTGAACAACTCCATAAGAAAGAGCAGAACATCTATAGAATTGACCATTAATCAATCCTTTTTGGTTTTCTAGACCTTCCATGTGTTAAGGAAACAATAGATTACCAATCAAAAATTACAATCATTATAACTATTTCTTCATGTCCCTTTGATTACTCATTCCATATTATTGTAATTATAATACTTGTTGTATCTATATGTGCCTTAGATGATAATACAAATATATCTTTTTACACTCTATATGATATGATAACTTCTTCCATTTTTTCTTTCTTCTATTCAGAATCATGGCTCACACCAGTCTAAACTCCACTCTTCCTGATACTCATAACTCCACCGAGATTCTCTCTCTCACATCCTCTGCTCTCCTCAACATCAATATGGCCAACATCACAAAACTTCATTCCACAAGCTACCTTACGTGGAATTGGCAGATTCATGCTCGGCCAATTATGTTCATAATAAACCAAAGTATCAGTCAAAGAATTAGCGAAGACATCAACCTTGGACTCGGCCAAAAAAAAAATCAACATCGCTTTTATCGTCCATACAATGGACGTTGTCAACTTTGTCGTATTCAAGGTCGTTCTGCTAAACGATGTTTTTAGCTCCACAAATACCAACAGCCGAGTCAAAAGCCACTGCTACCGAAAACTCCATCTTCTTGGACTCTTTGAGTTAATCTTGCTCTCACTTAGCCTTGGATAGTGGATTCTAGTGCGACACATCATCTTACCACCAATTTGAACAATCTCTCGATGCATCAGCCATACACAAGTGGATAAGAAGTACAGATTAATGATGGTAGTGGTCTTCTCATTACTCTTACGGCTTCTGCTCTTCTTTCTTCTCGTTCTACACCATTGAATCTTACTAATGTTTTTTATGTACCGAATCTACAAAATAACCTAGTATCTGTTTATCATTTGTGCAATGCTAATCGAGTTTCTGTTGAATTTTCCGGTTCTTTTTCATGTGAAAGATCTAAATTCGGGGGGTCCCGTTACTCAAAGAACATACAAGTGAGGGCTTATATAAGTGTCCAGTTTCGGATTCTATAGCCATTTCTTTCTTCGCAACACCTACAGTCAAAACTTCTCTTTCAAAGTGGCACTCTCGACTTGGCCATCCTTCTTTTCCTATCCTAAAGACTATTCTTTCAAAGTTTTCATAACCTATTTCAGAATCTTTATCCAAAACTATGTCATGTGCTGATTGCTTTTCTAATAAGAGCCAAAAGCTTGCTTTTTCCAAAACCTCAATTACTTCAAATCGTCCTCTTAAATATCTATTCACCAATCTATGGACTTCTCCAATACGCTCCATAGAAATTTCAAATACTACCTTAACATAGTATACCACTTCACTCGTTATACTTGGTTTTATCCGCTTCAACTCTAATCACATGTTAAAGATACTTTCATTCGATTCAAACCCTTAACAGAAAGCTGATTCTAATAAAAAATTGCTACACTTTTCTCTGATAATCATGGCGAATTCATCACTCTTCGTGATTTCCTATCTACTTCTGGAATCACTCATCTCACTTCTCCTTCTCATACCCCTGAACATAATGGACTTTCCAAAAGACAACACTGCCATATTGTCGAAATAGGTTTCTTTCTTCTTCATCACGCAAAAATGCCACTAACCTTTTGGTCCTACGCCTTCTCAACTGCCGTTTTTCTTATTAACCGTATGCCCACTCCTATTCTATTCTTAGCATCATCCTACTCTAGCTTGTTCCATTCTTAACCAAACTACTCAAAGCTAAAAGATCTTTGGCAGCCTATGTTTTCCTTGACTAAGACCATATTTCTCTCACAAACTTGAGCCAAGACCGAAACCATGTGTATTCATCGGATATTCTCTAACACAAAGTGCTTATCTCTGTTTTGAACCAACATTGAACTGGATCTTCGTGTCTCGTCATGGATGTTTCAATGAAAATTTTTTCCCTTTTCAATCTCTGTCCCAAACACAATCCCCTTCATCAATCACTCTCACTTATTGGATCCCTCTACCCACTGTGGTTCTGGTGACATCGCCACTCATCCCCTCACCGCATGCGTCTCCCTCGGGTCTGGAAATTTCACCTGTAGAACTAGCAACATCTTCACCACCCTCAGATCATGACGCACAACCACCATCCTCTGCCATTCGCGCCTCTCTACCATGATCGACTTCTGCTCTCCGGTCGCCATCGCCTGATCAATCGTTGACGTATGCTTATTCACTGACAACGACTTCCTCTCCTACGAATTCTTCACCGCCATCGCCAAACTCGCGTATGTGACAATCCTCTTCCCCCTTTTCTCAAAATGACACCATCTCAATTAATTCCCAACAGGCCCAAGCCCCATAAAATAAAAACACTACACTAAATTCCAATCAGGCCAACCAGCCCACTAACAACTCACCCACACCAAATCCACTCCCATATACCTCATTGACATTAACACAATCCATCACCGTCGAACCCTCCCATCTCTGGCCACCCACTACCACCACTGTACCCATCGTTTCTTCTCAGAATACTCATCCCATGTTCGCTTGAGCAAAGAAAGGTATCATCAAGGTGAACACCAAATATGCTCTCACTCTAACCAAATCTAAACCGACACCATTGATTCTGATAACTATCACTCAAGCCCTCGCAGAACCAAATTGGCGAAAAGCTGTATCAGAAGAGTTCAATTCCATCATTCAAAATCACACCTATTCACTAGTTCCCCCGACGGCTCATCAGAATATAGTTGGCTCTCGTTGGATTTTCACAATTAAGTATGCAACTGATTGTTCTATTCGTATATACAAGGCGATATTGGTGGCGAAGGGATACACACAACAACTTGGCATCGACTATACCAAAACCTTCAGTCTAATAATCAAGTCGACCACGATACGAACAATTATTGATGTCGTTGTGAGTCTTCTTTGGCCTATTAAGCAATTAGGAGTCAACAATACTTTCCTTCAAGGTACTTTAACAGAAGAGGTGTACATTATCCAACCACCATGCTTCATTGATCCATACCATCCGCATCATGTTTGTCGATTACACAAAGCCCTTTATAGTTTAAAACAGACCCCTCCTGCGTGGTACCAGGAGCTGAGTCAATTTCTTCTCACTTCTAGCTCAATAACGCACTCGCAGATCCATCCCTCTTCATTCTGAAAAACGGCTCAAGTCTCATCTACATGCTCATATATGTAGATGACATTATCAGCAATGATAGTCATTTGCTCCAGCAAATATTCACATCTCTTGCTACGCGTTTCTCAGTCAAAGATCTGGAGGATCTCAACTATTTTCTTGGAATCGAAGCACACATAACCAACTTTGGAATGAATCTCACACAACAAAGGTACATCACAGATCTTCTTACTCGATGTAATATAGTGGACACAAAGCCTGTCAGTACACCTATGGAAACGACATTGAAGCTGTCTCTGCGCTCTGGCACATGACTTCTTGATCTGACACAATATCAGTCCATAACTGGGAGCTTACAGTATTTGGCGTTCACGCGACCTGATATCTCTGATGCAGTCAACCTCTCTCGCAGTTTATGCAATCTTTATTGACTGAACATTAGCAAGCAACAAACGTCTTCTCTGTTACCTTGTCGGTACCAAGTCTCATGGCTTATTTTCCAGTAGTGGCAATCCATGCTCTCTCCACACCTTCTCAAATGTAGATTGGGTTGGTGATGTCGATGATTTTATCTCCACAAATGGCTTCATCGTATACCTCGACAAACATCTCATCTCTTAGTCCTCATGGAAACAAAAAGGTGTTGTCCGCTCTTCCACAAAGGCTTAATATCGGTCTGTTAAAAAATCACATCTTCAGAAGTTCGTTGAATCTGTTCTCTACTTCAAGAGCTCGGCGCCACTTTACCGACAAACCTCGTCATCTACTCTGACAATGTTGGAGCAACATATCTATGCGCCAACCCCATGTTCCGTTCACGAATGTAGCATTTAGCTCGTGATTACCACTTCATTAGGAATCAAATAACCAGCGGAACTCTTTTGTTTAAGAAATATTGTACATGTTAACGTAAACACTTACGAATATCTCATAAAACACTTTTTTTTTGGTTAAAACACAACACACATTTGTTATGATCTGTTTGGTTTCCCAACTGATAATGTGGACATGTCTTTCTTTGTCAAAAATGGTATAT
>OVAN01001975.1:0-36503 GCA_900406275.1 Anastatica hierochuntica | reverse complement strand
CGCAGAATATTCCCCAAATTGGGATTAAAATCAGACCAAAATAATTAAATTCAACCTAATCTAAACAGGAACCAACTTAAATTAAATCAGACCAAAGATGGAATGATTTAAGATCTTGGTTAACTCTGGTGGAGCTTTTTGATCTTCAATTAGACTTGGTTTTGAGTAAACCAAGTTAGCAATCCGGTTTTGAAGCCTCCTTGTCTGTGATCTAGTAACAGGTCCATTAGTGAAGATAAATGGATCTGATTCTTCATCTTCTGTCGCCAATTCCAAGTCCTCTTCATCTTCACTATCACTTAGCTCCAGTCAGTCTCAGTCTCTTGAGCATCCTGTATTGCATCACATGCTCTATTCTTTAGAGTCCTAGGTCATGCTGCCAAGGACCAATGTTAATAAAGGCCTTGGCTACACGTGGACAAAGCGTTGCCATAACGACCAAAGACCAACGCCGCCTGGAAAAGGAAATATACTTTAGTCGATACGGCCGACTCTACAAAAGGTAATCAACGAGGATATAAGAAAATATTCATTATATTTACTGAAATCTACGAATATCTACAAGATATCTTCAAAATCTACACAAAAATATATTATAAAATGAGGGAAACACTCGACATAAATAAGGCGGCTACATAAGAACTAAGGTTCTAGCTCTTATTCTCTTTTAATCCCTGCTTTTACCAAAGTATCAATAAAAAACTACTTCGATCTTTGCTTTCAGTAGTGACACAAACGGAACTTGCCCAAAATTTATCCTAACAAAAATCATTGGAGAAAAAAAAATTTATTCGTACTTGTTATCGACAAAATTTTTAGAAAATGAAGTTGAGTTTAAAAAAGAAAAAAAATGAAGAAACTAAGATGTAACTATAGACAAAAGGGAGGAAAAAATATCGAGAGCGAGGAAAAAAGAAGAAGAAAGGTCGTCGTTTTCTTTTGGTCGGCGTTTGGTGGCGCGTATTATCAGCATCATCCTTCACTTTCTTTTCCTTTCCTTTTCTTCCTCTCCTCTCTATCTTGTGATTCGTTCCAATATACGAGCGACTGTGGCCTTTCGATCATCGTTTCCGCTCATATATATTCCCTCCTTGCATTGAGGCGGGTCTATATACGAAGGTCGTAGAGGTTGGAGAAGCAACGAGGTTAGAAACTCTAGCTTTATGGAGGGGGCCGCTTTACGGATTTGAAGGTATGGCGATTTTAGATCTCGAGGCTTAGTTGGTTTTCAGACAGATCTTGGAGATCTTTGTGATCGAAGCGTGTTGGGGTTTTTCCTGGGATTGTCTTAGTTGAGCTTTCAGATCAATGACGCTCTAGTTTTAGATATGTTGTTCTGATTTTTGGGTGAATGAA
Source organism: Anastatica hierochuntica (assembly GCA_900406275.1). Taxonomy (NCBI): domain Eukaryota; kingdom Viridiplantae; phylum Streptophyta; class Magnoliopsida; order Brassicales; family Brassicaceae; genus Anastatica; species Anastatica hierochuntica. Next base: position 35,147 of record OVAN01001975.1, on the reverse strand, counting down.
AGTGGAGTTTCTATCATGCTTTGGTTTTGGAGGTGCCGGATTTTTGAAATAGACGATGCGGCTCTTGTTACGAACACCTTCTGGATCCGCTTTCAGTTCATCGCTCGCCAGTCAATCCCGCTAGGTTTTGCCCGATCCAATGTGCCTTGGTCTTCGTCGTGCTTTCCTTTCTGTGTTTCTTTTGGTTTGAAATTAAGGAATTGCAACGATTTCTCTGCTTATTGGTTTTTGAAGACTTAATCGGATCACATCCTTCATCTTCGCTCTTATGGTAGATGAATCGGTTAAGTAGCTATTTAGTCTCCTCTTCAAGAATTAATCCTTTGATTCGGTCGAGATCTGATTAAGTGGTGCGTCCATTAATTCGGTGTTTGGTCGATTCAGTATCGATTCAACTGTATCCGGCTTTTGCGACAGTGTCTCCGTCATACCATCTCAAGGAATTGCATCTTGTTTTAACTTTTGAAGTCTACTCGTTTTAATATAGGACAAAAAGATTCAAAGCATCATTTGGACTTAAGCGGTACTCGGTGATATCTTTGGTGCTTTGTTCTTCAAAAAAAACCAATCCTATTTGAGAAAGCTAGTATTTATAGAATTTTCATTTAGTTTTTTTAATTTTTCGTTTCGTTGTAAATTTGTTATTGTGTTATATTTCCCAGATAATCGGGTTTTGCTTCCTGAAATTATGAGTTGTAGTCAGAATTTGTGGGCTTCGTTTCTAGTTTGTTTCTGGCGTTTGTATTTTCCAAAATTTATAAATATAAATCAATTGAGAAAAAGAAAAAAGACAAAAGAAGATCAGACTTTGTAAAATATTCATTAATGAGTGCAAAGCTGAAAGGCTGTACACGAAAACTGACGGGTATAATTGTAGAATAATCAAATAGGAGAAGAGTGTCAAACCATAAAATATGAGTCAGTATGTTCTAACGGATCACGGCATTTAGGTTAATGCAATATTATTTATCTGTGTATTGTTTAGCATGATCGCTTCGTTCATTTACGAATCATTTTCTTGAGCATCAGCCAAAGTAACCCGCGCATTAGAGTCATTGACATTTTGAAAATATTTATATCATCAAAACTTTTTTTTTATGATAATAGATATATAAGACCATCAAACATTGTTTATTAAAGAAATACGATTTAGAAATATTTTAAATATTTTAAAATATACATGCAATTAATAATCTTTGAAGTTTCAAATAATGTATTTCTAAAATGCCACTAATATATATATATATATATATATTTATTTAGGCTATTATTTTAGTTAGATCGGGGTTCATAAAATCTACCTTACCAACTAAGCTATTAATTTTCTTTGAACTTTTACACGCAAAAGTTATTTATTAGAATTTAAAGGGTGTCATGTGACACCCCTCTTCCCCATTTAGATCCGTCACTGGTCGTGCTTACGCTCACTGAGATCTAAGACGAGTATACAAATTCTTCTTTAAAGTAAATAAAATATATTTCAAAAAGATATAATATATTTTAGATATTGAAGAGAAATAATGTGAAAATATGACATTCCTTTCAATTTTTAAAAATAAAAAAATCATATTGGTTTTAGTCTCTCTTTTCCATTTTAAACAATAAAATCGTTTAATTATCCATTTCCTTTTTTTGTTGTTGCTTATATATCAGTTTCAAAAAAGATTTTAAAAAACTTTATTGAAAGTATAAAAATAATAAACTATATTTGTTAAAGGTAGAAATAAAGAAACAAAAAACAGAAGGAACATTCCTATCTTAGTGAAACCTAAATCCATAAAGTTGTATGATTTTGGTTTTTAATTTCTTTTTCTTTTGAATTTCCTTTTCTACTACGCATTTTTTAAGATTAGGGATCTCAATTCTAGGGTTTCTTTTTCTAAATGATTCAAAAAGAGTAGTAAGTGTCGAACATGGAGAGTTGCAGATTTTAACCATCATCACTAAAGCCAGTATGACACTTCAAACTTTTAATGGAAAAATCCATTAAAAACTTATATAATTGTGGAGTGGGGTGTCGGAGATGCCTTTTGTTTACACAATAGGCACGGACTGCATAAATGGACACTTTTACTGGGATTAGTATGGGTTGGACCTAGAATTATGGTCTTAAGTTACCTTCTCCGCATTGTTATGATGAATATGTTTTTAATATAGTTTCAAGTTTCAACTCTCATCTCAAGAAATATCGAAATCATCAAAATAAGCCAAACATGCACGAATATAACATCGCACATGTAGTCACTATTTAACGATAGCATTTTATAAACGTAATGGACCGTCGATCGACGTGTATTTTTTGCGTTCACTTTCTTTGTCTTCGATAAAAATTGAAAATAACAAATAAAGAGGCTATTTATGAACCACGTAGGAGTTGAGATCTACGACGACCAAACTAAACGTTAGGAAAGGTTTCAAAATCTGAGGCTCTTAACCAACCAACGCTATACGTAAAAGCTAATCTCGTGTTTTCATTTATTCCCTTTAATGTTACTAGGGGTGATCCCGCGCTACGCGCGGGTTACTCTTTAACTTTTATGTTAAAATTTTTCGTATGCATGTTTTGTTATTATGTTTCAAAGAATAATTTTGGAGATAATATATTACTTTTTACCAATAACAGAAAACCACATCAGAATTATTGTAATCACATCGATATTTTTGTATAAAATATATCTTACTTTGTTGTAATTATTTATCCTGAAAATAATCATTGTACTATATGTTTGTACCAAATTCTGTTATTTTAGTACTGAAGTATTGTTAGGTGGATTGTCTTCATTTTTTGTATAAATATTTTGTTTTAGATTTTTAAAATTTTAAATTAATATTTGAATGAGTTATACAAAATCTCACTTCTGTACAAAATTTATTCTTTAGCAAGGCCAATCATCTCTCATCCACGCTTCCATGAAAGCTTCAAAACTATGGTGGAAGTTAGGATGTTGAGTTAGCTCCGACTTTGAGTCTTGTATTCGATCCAGAGCTTTATTCTTAGTTGTTGCTTCATTAAGAACAAAGCTAAGCTTTGGATCCTCTGTTTGATGCAAGGGCTTACTTGTTGTTGTGTTATTTAAAGGAAGACTTCTATCTTCTTCTCCTCTTTGCTCTGTTTGATCTTGTTTCTTGAGCTGTAGTGTCACGGTTCAAGGCTCATACAAATCTTATCTTACCACTTTGTTTTGATCCTAGTGGAATCCTTTTGATAACTGCAGTGTGTGGGAACAAACAAACAAACAAAGAAAAGGAACACAAATTAGTTAGATCGTGGCAGCAACAGTCTCCATACGGGATTCAACTACTGTCTTGTCAGAATCCAACACTTCCTTTAAAAGCTTTGATGACAGTTTGATCATTTATGCTTGCGACCAACCACATAAGCTGCCAATAATTCTAAGAGACGAATTCAGAGGAAATTCTTTACAACTAATGAAACCAAAAGTATTGCAGAGACCATAAGAATTTTACCTTGTCATAAGCATCTTGTTCAATGTTCTTTACCAATTCACGCGTAGTTTGATTTTTGTTCCATAAACAGAAAGTGATATACACATACACAAAACAATATATAATCATTTTTGACACAAAGAATCCTATTGTTCAATGTCCTATTGAAATAAATAGCGCACACACACACATTCAATCATGAGTTTCGTGATGATTGACACTAAAAGAAGAAAAAAAACCAAAACGCACACGAAATTCCTTAAGAATTCCACCTCATACCGTGAACAACAACAATGTAAAGAAACTGTACTGAAAGTACGATAAAGAAAGGCCTCCAGGGTTCTCTACATAAACGAAGACACATAAAAGAGGAGAGTGAAGCTAACAATTGAGTTTTTTTAAGAAAGGCCTAACAGTTGTGCATTTCATACTTGAAGCTCGACTTCTTTCGAGGAGAATCTGTTTATGAAAGAATGGTTAGTCTTACCATCGAAACTTCAAAACACGGTGTGCTTGTCTGTGAAGTGAGAGAAGTTTGTATAGTTATGTCACCCCATGGCGAGGACAATTATGGTCCAGGCAATAGTTGCAGTTGCGGCTGCAACCGGTAAGCTTCCGACGCTCCAAGAACGGCAGCGCATTCCATTTATGTGGCGGGTTTTGTTAATAACGTAGGAGTGGCTTGCGATTACAATTAGAGTTCTTTGAGATGAGGGTATGGGTTTCGATGGCCCTTTTAATGATGAGAGTTCCGGCTGCCAGAGAGAAGGTGGAGAGGCATTGTGGTGTTTAAGACATTATTAAGTCGAGTTAATAACCTAAACTGAAAGGAGGGGAAAGATGGAGAATGGGGCTGTTAATTACAGAGATTCAATAAGAAAACTGAAATTGGGAGGCGAAGGGATGAGGATGAAGAGAGATGCAAGTTCTAAGACGCAAAGTTGAAGGAAGAAGGTTTTTGTTTGATGGGCTTCTATGCAGTAGGCCCAAATCAACAAAGTTTAAAGGCACAAAGATATCGTTGAAGGTAAGAGCTAGTTACGGTGGTGACGTGGCAAAGGGAGAGGCTTCTCTAGGGAAGATGATGTGGCATAGCTGAGAAGCCACCATTAGCTCCTTTTATATAGTTAGATTTTCTCTCTGTACCCGAAATGAAAAATATTGCAATTTAATTGTACTTCCCATGCGCTGGCTATAAAATTGTACTTCCCTTATTATGCTTATCTTGTTGATCTAGCTTAATAAAGAGAGATCAACCCTATGAATTATAACAAATCAAAGAACTTTTTAGTTTAATATATAGATTATTGAAATTCTTATAACACCATTATCAAAAACAGAAATTCTTATAACACTTCCATTTTTCTATTAACTGTGTATCCATTAAAAAAATTTTCTAGATGGCCCTGCTTATGATCATGATTAAAGTAGTTGTTTAGTCATATCTATAGTTAATCAGAACCGTTTTTTACCACGTACAAGTGAAGCAGTCAAATAAGATTCAATTCAAAAAAAATTCTTGAAATTTTCTAAAATATATATAAGTTTTTTGGATGAAATGTGAATTACATTGATTTTCATTGAGCATTTGGACAATTGAAAATTTAATTCCATTCTGCTTGGATGACAAATATCCGAAAAAATAAAAAGAGACTTAGACACAAACTAGGTTTAATCAAATCCCACAAGAATCTTGAATAAAGCTAAAACAAAGTAAGATTAAGTAAACAACGATTTTATCCTAGTTAGTCAAATAATGTGTAACCCGCCGGTAGAACCTACAACAAAACATCTGTTATCATTGGAGAAATCAACCGGAGAGCAACCATGAAATTGTCCTGAAGGCAGCTTCGAAAAGACGACAAGCAAAAGAGGTTTGGCAAGTCCCTACTTAGGCTATCACTGGGGGGAACGCACTCCAAAATCTAAGAGATTTCATAAGCTGACAAAACTAAACCATGTGAACCACATCTGACAAAAAAAAAAAACCAATCAACAGAGCATAGGAGTATCTCTAGCTAAAGGAAGTTGGGGACATTTTGGCCCCATACTCATGTCTCTTCTCTCGAGAAGACCAATCGTAGAAGAATCTAGCATCGTTAATCACAAAGGGGTAGGGCGGAGCCAAGTCTACTTCCTTTAGGAGTAGAGGAACCAAGTGGCTCGAGACAAACATGCGGCAAGGATCTATAAACTCCCTTCAATGTGAAGATATCTTTAATCAAGAAGCACCAAGATGTGTGGGCAGAACTTGATGCAACACAGAGTGGCATGGAGCTGGAATGGCTTTGAGCTCAAGTGATGAAGAATTATAAGATGGAGAAGAGACGACTTCAGTTCAAGAACATGATTACATCATTTCGCCTAAGGGTCCAGTTACTCGATCTCGGACCAAAAAGCTACAGAGTCGAATTTCTGCATTGGTTCTCACTAAACCAATTTTGAAATCAGATCTGGAGCTAAACCAAGGATCAAGCAAGGGTTTTAATTTTTCAGTTTTTAAGTTGGTTTTTAGGCTCAGATTTTAATTTAAATTATGGTATGATTTGGGTTTGGTTTAAGAAACAATTTAAGGAGTTTAATTTTAATTAAGTTGGGTTTAGTTTTTGTTTTAATAGTTGGCGACATTAGGTTAATTTTAGGGAGAGTTGTCGCCAACTCTAAGGGTTTTTTCTATTTAAACTTTACTTGCAGACTTTGAGAGGATTCATTCATCGTTTTATCAAAATCCTTTTTCTTCACAAAGCTGTGAATCCCTTGTTCAGGTCGAACAAACCTTTGGCTTACAGATTTCATTCTCTAACAAGCATCTTGTCTTTAAGATCATAAAAGGAGTTCATTCACCTGATCTAAAGGCTTCTATCCCTCATGAAACCAATGAAAACTTCCAACATCTTTCCGCATAAACCATAAAAAAATAAAACAGAAAGTAACCTCTTGTTTCAGCGAGTTTTATCATCCAAAATCGATCAAATCCTTATCAAAAGTGCATCAAGTTGTATCAGAGCACTGAAACAGAGGAGAATTCACGAAAAATCAGCAAGAAATCGGGTAAAAAAACCAAAAAAAACCATCGGTTTTTTTCTGTTCTCCTGGGAAACACTTTCTTCTCTATCTTATTCTGAATTTGCAAAGGCTATTGAGATACAATTACAGCGGGACAAAAAACAATCTGAACGCTTTAAAATCTGAAAAAGCTGAAGAGAAATCTAGTTTCTTGTGGTAAAGGGATTGCGGCTGCAATTTTCGCTGCAAGTTTCAGCCTTTGCAATCAAACTCTTAATTTGTCTATCTTCTCTTTGTGGGTTGGGGATTTGGATTCTTAAGATTTGAAAATTTGTTCCTCTTGAGCTTGGGATATCACGAAAAGAACAGAAAACTGTTCTGAAAATTTTCAGAAGAATAAATCGAGTGAAACACACAAAAACCAGAGACTTGTGAGGCTTCGGCTAAGGTTTTACTAACTCTAATTAGCTGTTCGTGTTTGAGTGTTTCTTTTATAGGAAATCTGTTTGAAGTTTTCTGCAGTTGGCGAGAATTTCCAACAGCAAATCGAAGGGCTTAGGCTATTCTTTAGACTAATCTAACACGTTTGTTGAGTGGTATCTTTTCTTTTGCAGGAAAACATGTCTGAATCGGACAAGGAATCATATAAAATGCGACAACCCCCACTGCTGCCCTTTAATAGATTGCAAGTTGATGCTCTCGTGGCTGAAGTTATTAAATCATTGCGCAAAACTGACCTGCTTAATACTTCTCATGTTGGCTTAGATGATCATGTTTTGCAGGAACAAGCACGAAGACGAGCTGAGGAAAAACGCAAAGGAAAAAGAGTTGCTGGTTCTAGTTCTAAAATTGCAGGTGTTACTGTCTACGACGAATCGTCCTCTGATGGAGACTCTGAACTTTCGAAATATGTTCGAAACCTTTCACCGACAAGAACACACTCTCGCCATCCTCTAAGACGAGTTGCAGCTGATGATCTGGGTAACCTTAAGTTGCGAATTCCAGCTTTTGAAGGCAAGAACGATTCCGATGCTTACTTAGAATGGGAAAAGAAGATGCAATTGGTTTTTGATGTCCAAAACTATTCAGAACCAAAGAAAGTGAGACTAGCTGCAACTGAATTCAGTGGCTATGCATTGCATTGGTGGGATCAAATCGTAACTTATAGGAGGCGAACTGGTGAGGCTCAAGTGTCTTCTTGGTTTGAGCTCAAAACTCTCATGAAACGTCGTTTTGTGCCCAGCCATTATAACAAGGAAGTACACTAGAAACTCAGGAGACTTTCTCAGGGATTTAAAAGCGTTGATGACTACTATCAAGTGATGGAAACTCTCATGATCAAGGATGGAATAGACGAGGATATGAATGCTACGATGGCTCGTTTTCAGGCTGGTCTAAATTGTGAAATTCAAGACGAATTGGAGATGCATGAATATGGCGACATTTATGAGCTGCTCCATAAAGCTATTCTGATTGAACAAAGGCTGAAACGGAAATCCACTCAACGAAATAATTCCAGCAATTTTCGGTCTTCAAAATCTGTTTTTTCTGTCGCCAAATCTAGAGAGGAAACGAAGAGCAGTTCGCGTGACGACAAAGGGAAGGCTCCAGCAGCTCGATCTCGAGATGTTAAGTGTTTTAAATGTCAAGGATTCGGGCATCATGCGAGTGAATGCACCAGCAAGAAATTCTGGCCAGCGGAGAAGTGACTTCAGATGATGAGAAATCTGAAAATTCTCAGGATGACATAATAGACTATCCGGTCTATGGAAAGCTCATGGTGACAAGGAGATCTCTAGCTATACAAGTCACGCCATCTGGTCTGAACAAAGAGAGAGTTTATTTCATACTCGTTGTTTGGTTTCTCAGAAAATTTGCAGCTTAATTATTGATAGTGGGAGTTGTACTAATGTTGCAAGTGAACTTCTTGTAGGTAAATTGGGATTAAAGACCAGCAAACATCCAACACCATACAAACTTCAGTGGCTGAATGAGCATGGCGAGCTCAAGGTGACGGAGCAAGTCACAGTGCCCATATGCATTGGACGGTACAATGATGAGGTTCTTTGCGATGTTTTGCCAATGGATTCAAGTCACATTCTGCTGGGAAGGCTTTGGCAATTCAATAAGAAGGTTGTCCATGACGGGTACACAAATCGCTACTCTTTTAAACATCAAGATAAAAGGATTGTGTTGGCTCCTTTACCTCCACAGGAAGTCTATTTATCAAATGCATTTAAAACGCAGCAAGGATGAGTTTAAAACTCAAGAACAGGTCGCAGGAAATGGTGATAAAAAGGAGGTGCTTCTCATGGCTAAGGTAAGAGATCTTACTAAAGCAATGCATCTTTCTCAGCCCATGTTTTTAATTCTTTCTAAGGATTCACTAACGATTTCTGCTGAGCTGGCACCGGAGATTTCGAGTGATCTTAAGAACCTATTGCAGGAATATGCAGATATCTTTCCTGAAGAAACACCGCAGGGGCTGCCACCAATTCGAGAGATTGAGCACCAAATTGACTTTGTTCCAGGAGCGTCTCTGCCCAACAACCCCGCCTATAGGACTAATCCGGAGGAAACTAAAGAGCTTCAAAGGCAAATTGATGAGCTGGTGGCGAAACAACACATTCGAAAAAGCATGAGTCCTTGCGTCGTGCCTGTGTTGCTCGTTCCAAAGAAAGATGTCAACTGGCGCATGTGTGTGGATTGCAGAGCTATCAACAATATCACTGTAAAGTATCGACATCCTATTCCTCGATTAGATGATATGTTAGATGAGCTGCATGGTTCTTGTGTGTTTTCAAAAATTGACTTAAAAAGTGGATATCATCATATTAGAATGAAAGAAGGAGATGAAAGGAAAACTGCATTTAAAACTAAACATGGTTTGTATGAATGGCTTGTTATGCCTTTTGGACTTACAAATGTACCTAGTACATTTATGAGATTGATGAACCACGTTTTAAGAGCTTATATAGGTCATTTTGTTGTTGTTTACTTCGATGACATTCTGATTTATAGCAAGAGCATGCAGGAGCACATTCACCATCTTAAATATGTTCTTGAAGTGCTTAGAAAGGAAACATTGTATACGAATTTTAAGAAATGTATTTTCGGAACAGATCATCTTGTGTTTCTAGGCTTTGTTGTGATAGCTCAGGGAATCAAAGTGGACGAAAACAAGATCAGGGCAATCAAAGAATGGTCGAGTCCTACAACTGTTGGAGAGGTTCGAAGCTTTCATGGTTTGGCTGGGTTTTATCGTAGGTTCATCAAGGATTTTAGCACAATTGTCGCACCATTGACTGAAGTGATCAAGAAAAGCATGGGGTTTAAGTGGGAAAAGGAACAAGAAGATGCTTTCCAACAACTAAAAGGGAAGTTAATCAATGCCCCATTACTTGTTCTTCCTGATTTTAGTAAAACTTTTGAGATTGAATGCGATGCTTCTGGTGTAGGAATTGGTGCTGTTTTGATGCAGGAAAGAAGACCCATCGCATACTTTAGTGAGAAACTCAATGGTGCAAGGTTGAACTATCCTACATATGACAAGGAAATGTATGCGCTGATTAGAGCTCTAGAAACATGGCAGCATTATCTCTGGCCCAAGGAGTTTGTTATTCACACCGACCATGAGTCCTTGAAGCATTTAAAAGGACAACACAAGCTGAACAAATGCCACGCCAAATGGGTAGAGTTTCTGGAAACTTTTCCTTATGTAATTCATTACAAACAAGGTAAAGAAAATGTGGTTGATGATGCTTTATCTAGACGGTATGCGTTCTATTCAGCCTTAGAAACTAAATTGTTGGGTTTTGAATATGTTAAGGATTATTATGTTGATGATTTAGACTTTTCAGAGCATTTTAAAGAGGGAGAAAAACGAACCAGCAGCAAGTTTTATGTTTCTAACGGTCTTTTATTCCTTGGAAACCGTCTGTGTTTACCACGATGCTCTGTGAGAGAGTTACTTGTTAGGGAATCGCATGAAGGAGGCGTAATGGGACACTTCAGAGTGGATAAGACTTACCATGTGCTGAAAGAACACTTCTACTGGCCGAGTATGAAGAGAGACGTCAAGAGGCACTGCAGCAGATGCATCACGTGCAAACAATCCAAAGCAACGAGCACTTCTCAAGGTTTGTATACTCCTCTACTTGTTCTTACTCTTCCATGGGTCGATATTTCGATGGATTTTGTGCTCGGATTACCTAGAACTAGACGAGGTAGAGATTATATTTTTGTTGTGGTTGATAGGTTCTCTAAGATGGCTCATTTTATTGCTTACCATAAGACTGATAGTGCTGTGAATGTGGTTGATTTATTTTTTCAGAATGTAGTGCATTTGCATGGAATGCCTAGAACCATTGTCTCCGATAGAGATGCTAAGTTTCTTAGTTATTTTTGGAAGACTTTGTGGTCTAGATTAGGGACTAAGCTGCTGTTCTCTACTACTTTTCATCCTCAAACTGATGGGCAAACTGAAGTAGTTAACAGATCTTTGTCTAGTCTTTTGCGTTCTATTGTTGGGGAAAACATTAAGTCTTGGAAAGATTGTTTGTCGCATGTTGAATTTGCTTACAATAATTCGGTTAATAGATACACTAAGTTTTCTTCATTTCAGATTGTTAATGGTTTTAGTCCATTAACTCAATTGGATTTACTGCCTTTACCTCTGAGTGAACAAGCTAACCTTGATGGAAAAGCCAAGGCCGAGTACGTTGTGTCTTTGCATGAACAGGTTAAAAAGAACATCGAGTCAAGCATTGCTGCCTATGCTAGACATGCCAATAAGAGAAGGAACGAACTAATTTTGGAACCTGGAGATTTGGTCTTGATTCGGTTGAGAAAGGATCGATTTCCGGAAGAAAGAAAGTCCAAGCTTAATAAGCGAACAGATGGGCCATTTAAAGTTCTGGAACGCATCAATAATAATGCCTATAAGATCGATCTCCAAGGTAAGTATACTGTGAGTTCAACCTTCAATTTTGTTGACTTAATTCCTTTCCCTGCAGATGAAGCTGATTTGAGGACAAATCCTTTTAAAGGAGGAGAGGATGATGCAACACATAGTGAGCATGGAGCTGGAATGGATTTGAGCTCAAGTGATGAAGAATTAGAAGATGGAGAAGAGACGACTTCAGTTCAAGAACATAATTCCATCATTTCGCCTAAGGGTCCAGTTACTCGATCTCAGACCAAAAAGATACAGAATCGAATTTCTGCATTGGTTCTCACTAAACAAATTTCGAAATCAGATCTGGAGCTAAACCAATGATAGAGCAAGGGTTTTAATTTTTTGGTTTTTAAGTTGGGTTTTCAGGCTCAGATTTTAATTTAAATTCTGGTATGATTTGGGTTTGGTTTAAGAAACAATTTAAGGTGTTTAATTTTAATTAAGTTGGGTTTAGTTTTTGTTTTAATAGTTGGCGACATTAGGTTAATTTTAGGGAGAGTTGTCGCCAACTCTAAGGGTTTTTTCTATTTAAACTTTACTTGCAGACTTTGAGAGGATTCATTCATCGTTTTATTAAAATCCTTTTTCTTCATAAAGTTGTGAATCCCTTGTTCAGGTCGAACAAACCTTTGGCTTACAAAGTTCATTCACTAACAAGCATCTTGTCTTTAAGATCATAAAAGGAGTTCATTCACCTGATCTAAAAGCTTCTATCCCTCATAAAACCATCGAAAACTCCCTCCATCTTTCCGCAGAAACCATAAAAAAATAAAACAGAAAGTAACCTCTTGTTTCAGCGAGTTTTATCATCCAAAATCGATCAAATTCTTATCAAAAGTGCATCAAAACTCCATATCTACAACCAATGTCACCATGCTTTGCCGTCACAAAACCTCAGAGAGGAGTTCCTCAACATCTACCTCAAAATCGTCGGTCAATCCAGAGCAGCATCTGAGATAATAAGCTCTGGGGAAGCTCTAGAAAATTTTAAAACAACAGTTGATAGAGACAAGGCTGGCAAAAGGAAAGTCAAACAGAAAACGTATCTCATTGACATCTTCGCCGCATCAAAATTTTAGATTAGGCCAAATCCAAATTGTCGGGTATGATCTATGGATTCTAAGGAACCCAACGCCTCTTGAAACCTTCCACTTTCTCATGGTTGCTCTAGAGGTATGGTAGACACCCACTAGCACCTGTTAGATCTATCAGAATTTGCCGCAAATAAACCAAAGAAAAAGTCATATGTTGAGGGGAAGAAGGAGAAAAACCATAACGCGGAGGTGACAAAAACAAAAAGAATGAAAAAGTTTGGTGGTCGTGGTGAGAGGAGGTGCCAACAATAGAAGCTAGTATGAAACTTGTGATTTTTGAGAGAGTTAGAGAGAGAGAGGAAAAAAAAAAGAGAATCAATTATTTATATACATATATGTCAAAATATAAATATATATATATGGATATATTAACTTTTAAAAGTTATTTTCCTTCATTAGATATACGCTTAATTTTTTTTAACATGGTCTACAAAATAGTTTGAGGGATCATTTTGAAAATTTTATCGATCGAACGTTAAACTAAACCGAAATTTTAAATTGTACTAGTTATAGAATTATACATTTCCGGAAACGACCAGTGTATAGGAGAAGGGGAAAAATAGAGAAACAATAAGAAGTTTGGAAGGGAAGTCAATCAAATTATATCCAACAAGTTGTTGGCAATCATGTCATCAAAATTTGACGAATAGTTAACTTCGTTACATGTACGAATTTGCACAACAAAAATAATTTGGATATGAAATTTTAACTTTTCATTACTTCGGGTGTTGTTTAGAAAAGTGATAATTTCAGGTATAAATCCAGCATATTGATATATTTAGAACATGATATGGCCGACTTTCCAAGTGTAGAACGAGGTAAATGAGCTTAATTGTCTTATTTTGTAGCTTTAGGTTTTTGGTTATGTTAACAAACAAAATAAAACAAAAGCGGTTATTGCAGATATACACATGCATGTAATTCTCCTAATTAATATTCAAGTTGGAACCTTTTTTTAATAAATGTAAATATTCATTAGTTAAAATGAAAAATGAAAGCAATGGTATAAAAGCTACTAGAAACTAGAAGTTTCCGTAAGACTAAAAACGGAAAAAAGTATTTTGGAAATAAAGAGAACTAGACTAAGAATCGTTTGACCCGATTCAATTCTAATTCAAAAGACCGAAATCCGAAGGAGAGGTAGTGAGATCCAACGACAGCATAGAGTACAATCTTTAGTCTTGCGACGACGCGTCAAAGCACAAACCCTAGTCTTTTGACAACACTTTTGAGAAAGAACCTTAGCCTTCAGACGATGTCATAAGGTACTAAACCAACAAATACCAACAATGTTTGGCAGTATGAATCCAACAAAGATCGAAGACGCTAATTATTAGCACAAATCCATGGAAATCGTACCTCTCTCTACATAACGAGCGAGAGCACAAAGAGAACAATGACATTAGATAACCATCTAATGACACTAATAATAATTACCTAAAAGACATGCTGAGAAGGCAACAACAACACAAATCCGCTATAACGGGAAACAAAGAAGGAGAAAGGAGAAAATTTATCACGGAAAAGCCAAAGCCGACTAAATCGAAACTAGGATGATTTAAACTCCAACCCATGAAATTGTCGCTGACATCCCAAACCTATTGACCACCAAAAGCTAGATGAGTCAATGTCATTAACCTATCTAGAGAACCAGAAAAGGTCTTCAATCCGTTTGCTTTGGCTTTATTCCATCAGTTATAAAACCATAGAAAACAGAGGATGAAACGTCGTTGTAAGAGCAAGGGAGGCCAAAGAGAAAGACTTCCACTAGATCACTGAAAAACATGGCCCACTAACTGACGAGTGGAACTTCCTTATGCACCAATGAACCATTAGTCCATATATGACCCCTTATCAAAACTGGCCTTTCAAAGCACGAGTTTCTAATTACTTCCTCAAATCCAAACAGCTCGTGACACTGCTGGAGAATCATCCACCAAATTGTTCGCCTCCGGAGATGTCGAGACAATCATGGTAACCTTCGAAACCCACACCAAACTTCATTTAAAGGTGATAGCCCATCATGACCCTGAGACAAGGAAGAGCACTGAAAGACTTCATCCCAAGCCAACGCGGAGCCTAGAGGCCCTATGACCCAGCACTGTCGTTGGATTTTGCATGGATAGTGGAAAATTTGAACCATGGTTTGACAAATCTCACTAGATCTAAAAGTTTAGAAACAACATTAACAACTTTCAACCTACAATATTGAAGCTCTAAACGTAAACTCTTCCTCTCAGCCAGCATCAGAACCTCACTCCCTATTCAGAAATTGTCACTGTCGCGCCGTAAATGTAGCCGGAGAAAGATTAAGAGAAGAGTTTTCCACATAAGAAAACATATCGGAACATAGAGGTTGGAGAGAGAAAATCAAAAAGGAAAACAAAGAATAGGATGCGAGCAGATGATGAAGGAGAGAGAGAATCCAAAATAATTAACAATTACAAAATTTTGTGAAGTTTTTTTTTTGATAATTAAACTTTTGTGAAGTTGGAACCATTTGGAGAGCAACAACTAGTTATAACACCAATATTTTACCATTTTTCCTATAGATTTTAGTGTGTTTTATTAATGTTTTAAGCAACTTTATGCATGAAAAGGTTTTTTTTCCTATATCTGTAGTGTTTTGAATCATTTCAGGTCAAATTATGCATTTTGGAGCATTATGGAGCTAATTGGAGCAAAAGCTAGTTTCAGGACAGTTTCCGAGCATCAGAAGGCCTTTCCACCGTTGGATTTTGATGAAATTCGGACAGGAGCTAAATAATTGAGTTAGGTTTCATATGGAAGTTGTTTCAAAAGATTCAGAGTTGCAGATCAAGAGTTATAAAAAATATACTGAAGATTAGTCTTCCTGGCTCGCGAATGAAGGATCCACAAGAAGGCTATAACTAATGGACTACGATTTTAGTTTCTATCAAAGCTTTAACATGACCAAAGTAAATTTCTTAAAAGTTTTTCCAAAGCCAAGATGAAAAGGAAAAGCTCTTTTACACAAAGCCCAAATTGAAAGGCTCTAAATGCCCGATTTTAATCTAATTGACCTATATTGGAAAAACACTATGTATCTTGTTTTTAGTCTTTAGATTTCAGAGAATTGCATTGTTTATGTTATATTAGAGTCTCAACTAGGCAGTGATGAAACTTTTAGGGTCCTGCCCTTCCCATCTCAAGACTTCATTGTTTCTTTATCAATTCGGCAATAAAACTCGGTTTTCATTCATCTCTTGTCTTTGATTGATCTAAAGCTTTCTATCCTTGTTTGCTACGTGTTTTGAATGTTCAATTTAGAGTAATTTATTAGTTAGACAGTAGGTTATCACGAGTTCATGATCGTGTTTGTTTAGGGTTTCAAATCTATTATGGTTATCATTAACGTTATCACATTTGCTCGTATTCATAGCTATTTGCTTCCTAGGCCAGTTGATGAGTAGATATAAAGTAGTCTGCATTCCAAAAACTTGTATTACTGCTGGAACTAGTATTTGGTGAGCAATTCTATTTAGGCAACGAAAGTGGATCAATCTAGAATTGTGAACAATCAATCATACACACATAGTTAATGCATACTTGTCTTCTACAAGGCCGTTCAAAAGACGTTGTCACTTGGTTGTTCATTAGTATAGAGTCCTGAACCTCGAAAGTGGAAAGGATTTATAATTGGATTGTGTTCTATACCTAAGATAAACAGTACCCGAAAATAGAACATTTGCATGCTGGTTTGCATTCTCTACGATTTCGTATTTGTCTAACATTTATCATTCATTGATCTTTTCTTTGCTTTTACATTTTGTTTTATTTTTTTAATTCATATAAAACCAAAAACCAATCTTTCTTTGTTTCTTCCTAGTTGATTTGAAAGTCCATAGATCTTTAGTGGAGCACAACTATGTTGTGCACTTACAAATGTAGTGTCGTGTTTTAGGTGAAATTTGATACATACTCCCTCCGTTTCGTGAAGATAGAAGTTTTGGGAAAAAAATTTGTTTCATAAAGATATATTTTTTAGATTTTCTATGCAATTAATGAAAATAGATTGTTAAATTTAAGAAGTTTTAACTTAAACTATTGGTTGAAAGCTATAAGTAATTGTTTTTTTGTATAAAAACAAGACAATTATTGTTGTGTATTAACTATTTCTTATTATGTGTGAAAAGTCTAAAACTTCTATTTTAAAGGAACGGAGGGAGCCAATGACATAAATCATGAATATATTTCAATTTAAAATCACACAAAACATAAGTTCCATTTTTTTTTCTTCAACAGAAGTTCCATATAATTATCAAGAAACTTAGCAAATAATGTTTACTTTATAAATGGCTTAAATATGCATGTATGGTTTCTTCTTCAAATATCCCACTTTTTCCTTTCTCGTAAACAAATATACCCCAGTACATAGCTTATATATACATTGACACACATGTTTGCAATGTACTCTTATGTAAAAATAGTTTCGTGTGGAGTCGTAAGATTCATTCATGGAGGCGTTGGTCTGCTCTGAGATATCCAACAACATCGGATCCTCCATTAACAGTCTTAACTCCTCTTCTTGTTCTTCTCCATTTACATGGCCAATCATGGACGTGGAAGTAGAAGAGAGTATTCCTAGATGCGACTGGGGTCTCTCTCTTTCCGCCGTACTCTCCTCCGCCACCACCGGATCAGACGCTATCGGAGCAATCGAGTTTGACCCGAGTGGAGAGATCATTGCTACGGGAGGAATCGCGAGAAAGATCAGATCTTATCGCTTGAGCTCGTTGTTATCTTCTGTTCAACTGGCGGCGGTGTCGGAGAGCTGTATCTGCACGCCGGCGAGGCTAAGCAGCCTCAAATGGAGACCCGACTTAGCCGGTCGGGTTATCGGGTCGGGTGATTACGACGGAGTGGTCACCGAGTACGACGTGGAGAAACAAGTGCCTGTTTTCGAGCGAGACGAGCATAGAGGACGACGGATTTGGAGCGTGGACTACACGCTCCACAATGGGTCCACTGTAGGCGCGTCGGGCTCCGACGATGGAACGGTTCAGATGTGGGACCCACGAAGCGGAGGTTTAGAGGAAATGTTAAGTCCTGGAGGCGGAGCGGCCATCTGTTCGGTAGAGTTTGATCCCTTGGGTGGCACTTCATTAGCCGTCGGATGTGCGGACCGGAATGCTTACGTGTACGACATCAGAAGACTCGTGGACCCTATCGTCGTACTCGACGGTCATACCAAAACAGTGACGTATGCTCGATTTATGGATCATCAAACGATCGTCACGGGTTCCACTGATGGGAGCTTGAGGCTATGGGATATAGCTAATGGACGGCGCATGGTTCGCATGTACCGGGGACATGTTAATAGCCGGAACTTTGTCGGGCTGTCGGTTTGGAGACACGGTGGCTTGGTCGTGTCCGGGTCGGAGAATAATGAAGTGTTCGTGTACGACAAGAGATGGGGTGAACCGGTTTGGGTGCATGGCTTGAGTCAAGCGAACCCGTTCAGTTTTAACCAACGGTTCGTGAGTAGCGTGTGTTGGAGACAAGTGGATGAAGATTGTTGCACGCTTGTGACCGGAGGCTCCGATGGGATTTTAGAGATTTTCTCGGGCAAACGAAGTTAATTAGTATTTGCATAATATTTACCTTTTGTTTTCTACAATGATTAATTAAATGTTAATTATTACTTTTTAACAGGAAGATGAACTTTTTCGATCATTGCAATTCAAAATGGCTGACACCTTTTTCTTTAAAGAGCATTCACACTGTTATGGTTTAATTCCAAAGATGTTCTAGGTTTTAGAGAAATTACTGCTGCAATACGCATTATCAATGCGGTATATGTTATTTTTGTCAAAATTTGATATCATTAGTTGGAGGACATAAAATCCTCTTGGAATTTACGGACAATACAATGAGGTACATAAAACATTTTGACAAAGTTCATTGGAAGGGTACTGTATTTTAAAAGAGAATCGTCCACTTGATTATTATTCTTTGAAGTCCAAGTAAAATCAGCATCCTCAAATTTACTTTGCCACCGTTTGACTTCGCTTACCATATTATGCACTTGGAAATTGAGTTCTTCCTCTTTGATAAGTCCGTGAAGCATTTGATTATCTCCTTCAAATATAACTCTCTGATAACCTCGTGACCAAACATGTTGCATTGCCATTATTAATGCTTGTAATTCGCTTTACAAGGAAGATAAACATATTTCACCTCGACTCAAAGCCACCTCCACGAAGAAACCATCCCAATCTCGAAGAATCCATACAGCCGTAGCTGGTTGGTTTGGTCTCATTCCCAAATCATAATTGCATTTAATATAGTGCATTGGTGGTCGTTGCCATGCGGAGCGTGTTTCTCTATGATTTTTCTTCACTCTGCATTGACATTCGTAATCTACAATGGTGTTGGAGTTGATCCATTCTAAAGCATCCTCAATCGCGTTTCTTAGGTCTTTTCTCCAAGAACTATGTTGTTGAACATACACAAGCGAGTTGCGGTTTTTCCAAATCCTCCATAATAACAAAACCGGAAGATGTCGAGAATGTAATGATAGATTAAGATCATGATGACTTACAAATATCGTCCTGAGTTTTTGTTCAAATGAAGCAGTAGGGTCCATGATGATATCAAGGTCGATTGATGAAGCCCTCCACATAGGTTGAACGTACTCACAACTAAAGAACAAATGATCCATCAATTCAATGTCTTTACAACATCGACGACATTGTATATTCCTAGTAATATGACGATGTTGAAGAACGGTTCCTATAGGCAAAGCATTTGAGAGAATATGCCATAGAATGTGTGTTTCATTTCGGAGCAATACATATCTTTCAAATAGCTGCTTTAAACTCTAGCAAACCCGCTGGAGGCGATCCCATGATCCTCGTTTCGTAAATGTTTAGCTAACCAATAGCCAGACTTAACTGTGTATAAACCCGATGTGTTATGATGCCATCCCAATAGATCATGATGAGCTTGTTTACTCAATATTATCTTAAGAATTTTTGGAATATTCTCTGGATGTACTGATTCTGAAATCTTCCTTTCATCCCAAAGAGAAGTATTTGGAACAATCAAGTCAGAAACTAGTCTTAAGGAAGTGTCAACCTCATCAACCGTACGAGGAGGCCGTGGTAGGTAAGTACAAAGCCAAGGTTCTGTCCAAAGAGCTATATCCTTACCATTTCCAATCAAATAACACATGTCTTTGTTCAATAACTCACATCCATGGAGAAGAGATCTCCATATGAAAGATGGTTTCTAACCTACATCCACTTGAAGAATATTCGTTGCGGGAAAATAACGGTCCTTTAAAACCCGAGAGAGTAAGCTATTTGGTGATTGGAGGATTATCAAAACTTGTTTAGTTAGCATAGCCTTGTTAAAACTTTAAATATCCCGAAAACCTAATCCACATTCTTTCTTCGGTAAGCTCATTCGTTGCCAAGCAATCCAATGCATTCCTCTTTGATCAAAGCCTTTACTCCACTAGAAGTTTGATATTAACATATTTAGCTCATCACAGATTTCTTTCGGGAGTTTGAATACATTCATAGTATTCACCGAAAGAGACATGACAACTGTTTTGATTAAGATCTCCTTACCAGCTTTGGATAGAAATCGAGTTGTCCAGTTTTGTGTTCGTTGCTTTACTCGGTCAATAATATAATCAAAGATCTCCTTTTTCTTACGACCAATTTCCTCAATAAGACCAAAATATTTACCTTGACCACCGTAATTATGAATGTTCAGCAATCGTCTCAATCGTGTTTTGATTTCAGGTTTCACTCTGGCACCGAATGTAATTGTAGATTTATGTAAATTAAATGCTTGACCAGAAATCCTTTCATAAAGTGCCAAGGTATCTTTGATTACCTTACACGAACGGGGATGGACATGGCAGAAAACAAGAGCATCATCCGCAAACATGAGATGACTTATCGTTGGCCTTGAACCGCTAATCTTCATCCCTTTTAATTTACCATTAGCCGCAACCGATGAGAGTAAATGAGAAAGGACTTCAGAACACATAATATATAAAAACGACCAAAGCGGATCGCCTTGCCTAATACCTCTTCCAGGTTTGATCCAACCACTCGGTTGTCCATTAATCAGAGCAGAAAAAGAAACCAATTCTACACACTCCATAATCCACAATATCCATTGTTGAGCAAATCCCATGTGCTTCATAGTATCTCAGATAAAATGCCATTCTAGTCGATCATAAGCCTCGGTAATATCAGTTTTTATCGCCATATAAGAATTAGACCAACGTCTTCATCTCTTTAAAGAATGGAGTAATTCATGAGAGATGATGAGATTGCCTACAATTTTCCGACCAGAAACAAATGCAGCTTGACTATCAGAGATAATCAAATATAGATGCTTCTTTAGGCGTTTCATTAAGATTTTAAAGAAAAATTTGTAGCTGACATTACAAAAGGCAATCAGGCGAAAATCTGCCATTGTTTGTGGAACCTCTTTCTTTGGAATCAATAATATATGTTATTCGAATTCTCAGGTAGATGATGGTATAATTTGATAACATTATGTACTTTGTTTGGTATAAAATATGATTTATTATTTCTATCAAAACAAATAAGTGATTTTTTTGTGTATAAATTGTAGACTTGTAATAAATGTAAATAAAAAATTGTATTTATATATTTGTAGATAATTTATCACAAAAGTAATTAGAAAATAATCCTAACATTCATAAAAATAATAAAAATTTAAAATTTATACAAATTAGTGGTCTATATATCATATCAAATATACAAATTTATATCATCTACACTACTAAAAGAGAAGTACCCTTAAAAATAACTTTTAGTTTTTCTGTGATTTACATAATTTGCTATTGCATTTAGATTTGATATTTAATATATTATTGTTATCCCAAAATATACACATTGTTATATTTTTTTAAGAAGATACAATATTTAATTAAAAGTAAGAATTATCATTTTTTGTTAAAAAATTATCATTTTTCATCAAAAATTTAAAATATTTTTTATTTTTATATTTGAGACAAAGCAATAAAAGTTTTCAAATAATTATAATATAATATTAACAATTTTAAAATAAAATTTGTACATAAATAGAAAAAAATCATAAAATGATAAAATTTAAAATAACCTATAAATTTAAAAAAATAATTTATATAAACTATAAAAAATATGAGTTTAATCATATGATGTTTTTTCAAAAAATTATAACTTATAATTTCTTCTAAATATATGAAAACTAAAAATTTCCTATGAAAAAACTAAAAAAATGGTAAATTATTAAAATAAAAGTACGAACGCGTTTTTTTACGGTTTCAGGTACCGGGTATTATCCGAACTAAACTTGAATATGTATGGATACCTGAATAACTCGAAAATCCCATAGTTAAACCCAAACATGAAATTCAAAATTATATAAAAAGTCTAAAAGTTTTGAACCTGAACCCAAACATGAAATTCAAAATAACTGAAAATCTCAAACTCGAAATTCGTAAAACTCGAGAAAGCCCGAAAAATTCAGAAAACCCTGAAGAAAAAAATCTGAAAGTACATGAACCTAAACCCAGAAAGCCCTAAAATACCTGAAATAAGTTCGAAATAATTTCGAATAAACTCGGATTTTCCTTGAGTAACAAAACCCGATCCGAACTCGAATATGCACTAACCGAATATGACCCAAATCATAAAATGAATATATAAGTATTCATAAAATATCTATGCGATCGCACGGGTTAATCTATAGTATTATATTCAAAAATTAGTTATCAGTTGTATTATTTTGTGGGTTAAATTCTTATTGTTTTAAAGTAATTCAATCAAATGAAAATAAATGATAAGACCATAAATTCTCAAATTTGTAAATAATTAACAATCTCTATATTATTATTTGGGAAGTACATTTAAATAAATAACCTTTAGCTTGTAAGAATTTACATCAAATAGCATTGGAAATATATATAATAAAAAATAAATTAAATCATGTTTGTAAAATGGGAAATCTCTACTTAGATTCTCTTGATATTTTTATAAAAAATCACCAAAACAATTATATTTATTTAAAAATAAATAAACGAATCATTTTTTACAATGATTATTAAAACAATCTAAAACAAATTATATTTTGAAATCTTTAATATTATTTTGAATATAATACTAGTGTATGATTAATTAGTTATATAATAAAGAAACTCTTGATTTTTGAAACAATAAAGTCTAAATGCTAAAAGCTAAAAACTATTTTAATTAGAATATATAAATAACGAATAGTTTATCTTAAATGATTTTAATTGAAATTTATTTTAAAAGAAAAAATATGATATTACTATAGGTTAATTGAGGCAGATATCACTATAAAAAGATTGTATGATTTAGTTTACCTTGGATTTAAACTTAACAAACACTGAAAAATGTGTAGTTTTAACTATAAATTTATAAATTTAAGCGATTCAATAATTTTAAATTAAGAAAATATGATCCCGCACATTCGAACGAGTCAAATCCTAGTTAGTACTCCCTCTGTTCCATTTTATAAGTCTTTTTAGATTTTTAATTTTGTTCCATTTTATAATTCTTTTTGAAATATCTTTGTAAATCTTTGACTTATTTAATCCAACTATAACTGAAAAGATTTTTCTTATTGTTTGAATTATGTTTGCTTAGATATAAATAATATTTCTAATATAAAAAGACAAGATTTTTAATTTTCCTTTTTTTTATCTCAAAACACCTATATAATGGAACAGATGGAGTATTAATTATGAAATAAATGTATATATGTTTGACAATCAACATTCTTAAAATATGAATAATGATTCTTAAAAAAATAAACAAAAGAAATTTCACAATTAAAATAACAAAAATTAATCATTCAACTAAACTTTAAAAGTCAAAAAAATTAATACTGCTTTGCCTTTTTATAAAACAAATGGAATTACAAAATATTTGACCAAGTTATTACAACCATTTTATTTAGGAAAATATTTTGTACAAATTCTTTTAAATTTTTAGGTATGTCTTAAGTATCAATATAAATTTGTAAATTGAAAAAAAAAAGAAAAAAGAAAGAAAACTAAAAGTGTCGTTTGTGTTTTGTTAACTTTGAAAGTTCAGTAAAACGGCTGAGGCGATGTGGAGGGCGATTTCGATATGAGGTTCTGATGTATCGCTTTCGATGGGGAGATGGATTCTGTTGTGATTTCGGTGGTGATGGGAGGTGTTTTGGGTTGTTATGGTCAGCAGGTGCTGCTTTCCGGTGGTTTATTGGGGGTTCTCGTGGAGAGTTCCGGTGGAAGGGTCTAGGTTTGCGTTTTCAGGGGCGTGTTGGTGGGGTTTAGTCTCTCTTATGGTTGATTTGGGGGATTGATTGGTTAGGGAGGGTCTTGGGTGGGATCAATTCATGGGTTGAGATATGGAGACAAATCGAAGTTGGTCTCTGTTTGCTGTCATCGGTCTTCTTTGCTTGGGGAAGAGATTGGATTTTAGTTTGTTCATGGCAACAGTGGCTAACGATGCTGGAGGTCACGGAATCAGGAGATATCTTGGGCTCTGTGGTTTGTGACACAAAGTTTCTCATCATCATCAATAAGGGGGATGTGACTGTGTTAGATATCAGGATGGATCGAGGCTTTGGGTGGCTGGAGTTTTTGGGTTTATGGTTTCAGAGTTATTTAAAGTTTGTAACACTTTTCTGTCAGAGAAGTATGGTGGTGGTCAGATTAAGACTGTCTTTGGAGTTGTTTTGGTGTGGAGATTGATAACTGATATGGCTTTGGCGAGAATCAGGGGTGTGATTCAGTCAATTATTGACCATATTTTGTTTAACAGTTGGGGAGTATATTTTCCCTAGAGCAAGATAAGGGATATGGTTTCAATTTTGGAAAAAGGAGTGATTTATGTGATTAGGGATAATAATTGGTACATGCAGGAGGGGGAATGGTGCAATCTAATGGGGATTATGGAAAGATTCCAGAGTGAGAATTGGATTGATTTCGGCAATCAGATAATGATGATAATTACAAAATGTGTTGAGAGGCATTTGGGTATTTATAGACAGATTGGGGGAATGTTGGTTTCACAACTCTCTTTTTCATCTCTGTTTTACATATAAAGGAGTGGTGTTTCTGGTTTCTTTTTGTTCTTTTCTCGGTTATTGCTGGTTTATATTTGTGTGCGTGAGACAATGTCGCAGGTTATGATGGTAGTTAAGGCAGGGAAGGGTGAGGGGGCTGGTGGCTCTAATGGGTCGAAACTCAGAATCAAAGTTTCCCACTTTGATAATTCAACACTCATTGAGGGTTACACTCAGACTCTCATTGGGCGTTGTATGAATCCGAAGATTCAAGATGTGGGGAATCTCCTTTACATGCTGCCTCAGATTTGTAATGTAGAAGGGAGGGTTGCTGGGGCTGATCTCGGTATGGGACGAATTCAGTTTGACTTTGATCATGAAGAGGATATAGAAGCGGTGCTGGCTATGGAGCCTTCTCACTTTGATCGCTGGATGCTTTCTCTAGTTCGTTGGGCACCAGTGGTTGATGAGAGATATCTGTCGGCTATAAAGTTTTGGGTGCATCCGTTGGGGGTGCCTTTACATTTTTGGGCTGCTCCTACTTTTAATTCTATAGGTGCGACTTTGGGGGAGGTGAAAGGAATGGATTTAGATAATGGTCGAGTCCAAGTAGTGGTGGATGGTTTCAAGTCGTTATGCTTTAAGACATCTCTTAAGTTTCATGATGGCCAAGAGACAATGGTAAATCTTCGGTATGAGCGGCTTCATGGATACTATTCTCGATGTTTTAGCTTGTGTCATGACTCCTCTGTATGTCCGGAGAGGGTTGATCTTCAAGCTAACAACAAGGACAGTCATCGCAGTTTGGGATATCATGGGGTTCAGGCCTAGAAGCGGGAGCTGTGAGTTACAAGGGAGCTGTTTTACGATTCGGGGGCTGGTGGGGTGTTACCACACGAGAAAGGTAAAGAAGCTATGTTTAAGGCGGGTAAAGAGAAGGCGATGTATGGGAATGAGGGAAGAGGTTTTAAGGGCAAATCGGATAGGTACAGAGGTGCTGGTACTTCGAGAGGAGTTAGGCAGCCACTGGAGGTTTCTTTGGCTGCTCCGACAGAATGGAGGATGATAGATCAGGAGATTGGGCTGATAGTGTTAATGTTGAAGAGAAACCGGAGCGGAAAACAACGTCATGTGCGTGTAAGGCTCTTGTGTTTGAGGCAGCACAAGGAGAACTTGATGGGCATCTTGTGGAGACTAATGTTAGTGGTAAGTGTGATGAGGAAGAGGTGGATGGAGCTGCTCACAGTGGGGAGGACGAGCATTTGGCATTAGCTACCAATGCGCAGGAGGTGTCGAGTGGGGGTGTTATGGAAGAGATGGAGGAGGGACATGTTTTGGCGGATAGAGGTATTAAGTATTTGCCTTTGAGGAATGGATAATGATGAGGTCCAGGATGGGAACGTGTTAGCTATGGAAGGAGTTTTAGTTACAGGTGATGATAGCAAGAGTGGGAAAGAAGATTGTGTGGTGGAGGACTATGTTATGCGTATGTCCTCTGTTAAGTTGGTTCCATAGGGTGGTGTGAAGAAGAAGGAAACGGGAGTTACATCTTTGTTACCCGGAGCAAATTCAAGAAAAGCGGAATGTTCAGGTTCTTACTTCGCCTAGGAAAAAGGCTACATCAAAGAACTTCGTTCGGATTGGAGAGGGACTTTATCCGGCTAATACCAAAGGTGGAACGCGTAAACCGGGTACTTCAAAACCACTTTCTAATTAATGAGAATTCTTAGTTGAAATTGCCAAGGTTTGGATAATAAATTGACAATAAGCTACCTGCGGGAGTTATGGAGGAAATACAAGCCTGAGTTTTTATTTCTTTCTGAAACGAAACAAGATTTTTATTTTATGCAAGATTTTTAATTTTATTTTGGTTATTCAAATATTGTAACGGAAGATCCATGTGGCACAAGTGGTGGTCTTTCATTATTTTATAATAAAGAGTATGAAGTTAAAGTTTTATCTGTTAGTAATCGAATAATTGATATTCAGGCAACTATTAAAAGGAAAAAAGTCTTCATTTCATTTGTGTATGGCGATCCTGTAATTCAAAATCGGGAACAAGTGTGGGAACGTTTAACTCGATATGGTCTCGCTCGGTTTGATCCTTGGTTTGTAATTGGGGATTTAAATGAAATAAGGGGAAATCATGAAAAACGTGGGGGCGGCTGCGAAGTGCAGCTTCTTTTGTGTCGTTTAATCCAATGATTGCAAATAGTGGTTTTTTGGAGTTCCGAAGTATCGGGAATTCTTTGTCTTGGAGGGGATGGAGACATAATAAACTGGTGCATTGTCGACTAGACTGGGCTCTTGCTAATGAGGACTGACATGAACTCTTTTTTTCTCATGTTCAGTATCTGGCTATGATAGGCTCGGATCATAGACCGATTTTTGCAACTGTCGAGGATAAAAAACCACGAGGACGTAAACAATTCCGGTTTGATAAACGATGGATGGGGAAAGCAGGCTTAATGGACTCTATTAAACAGGGATGGTTGGGTGGTTTGCAGGGAGAGGGTTTCCTCGACAAACTTTACAATTGTCGGAAGAAAATTTCTCGATGGAGGAAAAAGTATGACATGGATAGTAGGGAGAAAATTTCGGTTTTGAAAGCAGAGTTAGAGGCAGCTCAGGAAGATGATCTCTGCCCTTCATCGAAGTTAATGGAAATCAACCTGAAACTTAATGAGGCGTATAAGGATGAGGAGTTTTATTGGAAGCAAAAGAGTAGAAATCAATGGCTAAGAGAAGGTGATTATAATACGTCTTTCTTCCATGCACAAACTAAGCAACGCCGTTCCAGGAATCGAATTACGAGTCTTCAAGACTCGACGGGGCATTGGGTTACGGAGGACAAAGGTCTTCGGGATATTGCGGTTCAATATTTTGAGGACATTTTCACTTCATCGGATCCTTCAGGGTTTGAGGATTTTCTAGATGAGATTCCGCGTTCGATCACGGACCAGACAAATGGGTTGCTTACGGCTGCAGTGACGGAGGATGAGGTTAGAAGGGCGCTTTTTATGATGCATCCGTAAAAGGCACCAGTCCAAGATGGCATGACCGCTCTATTTTTCTAGAAATCGTGGGCTATTATCAAAAGGGATTTGGTGAATTGGGTTAATAGGTTTCTTAGGGAAGGAAGTTTTGATAGACGGGTGAATTTGACAAACATTTGTCGTATTCCAAAGACGGAGCAACCTACTAAGATGATGGAGTTTAGGCCAATTAGTTTTTGTAACGTTGGTTACAAGATTATTTCAAAAATTATATGCCAAAGGCTTAAGGTAGTTTTGCTAACATTGGTTTCCGAGACACAATCAGATTTTTTCTCGGGTCGGCTAATTTCGGATAATATCCTAATCGCGCAAGAAATGTTACATAGTTTACGGACAAACCAGTCCTGTAAATCAAAACTTATGGCGATTAAGATAAATATGAGCAAAGCTTACTATAGAGTGGAGTGGCCGTTTGTCGAGGAATTGTTACGCAAGTTTGGTTTTGCTGAACAACGGGTGCAGTGGGTCATGTGGTGTATAAAGTCGGTAAGCTATAGAGTATTGATTAATGGCCAACCACATGGCGTTATAACGCCAAATCGAGGTTTGAGGCAGGAGGATCCTCTCTCTCCCTATTTATTTATTCTATGTACTAAGGCTTTAATTTCAAATTTTGAGATGGCAGAAAGGGCAAAGATGATTTCTGGTCTAAAGGTGGCGCGATCATGTCCGCCTATCTCTCATTTATTATTTGCTGATGATAGTTTTTTTTGTGTAAAACTACTCCTGCGTAAGGAAGTGCAATGCTTGATATTTTGAAGCGCTATGAGAGGGTCTCGGGCCAACAGATTAATTTCTCGAAATCATCGGTACAGTTTGGTCATGCGGTGCCTGATGCGACTCAGACAGAGATGAAGAATATTCTAGGCATTAGTAATATGGGGGGCAAGGGTTCGTATTTAGGTCTTCCCGAGAGTTTGGGAGGGGCCAAAACGCAGATTTTCTCTTTTGTTAAGGAAAAACTACAAGATAGGATTAACAGATGGACATCAAGATACCTTTCCAGAAGTGGTAAGGAGATATTGATTAAATCGGTAGCGGCGGCATTGCCGACTTATGTGATGTCATGTTTCCGTTTACCCAAAGCTATTACCTCCAAGCTTACGAGCGCGAACGCGAGCTTTTGATGGAGCTCGAATGGTCAATAGAAAGGTTTACACTAGTTAGCATGGGACAAGATGTGTCGTCCCAAAGCCCAAGGGGGTATTGGTTTTCGAGTTATTGATGATTTTAATACTGCTCTTTTGGCAAAACAATTATGCAGGCTTATCGACGCTCCTCAATCATTATTTGCGAGGGTTTTTAAAGGTCGATATTATCGAAAAGGTAATCCTATGGATCCAATCAAGTGTTATTCCCCCTCCTATGGTTGGAGAAGTATTATTTCAGCGCGTCCTCTGGTTAATAAAGGACTTATTAAAAAGGTAGGTTCAAGGTCGTCCATTTCGGTATGGGAGGATCAATGGTTACCTGCCCAATCCACGAGGCCTGCTATTTGTATAGGACAAAGTTGTCCGAATTTAACAGTCGATCTTTTGATTGACCCATTGACACGTACCTAGGATGTCACTCTGCTTAAAGCCATAATTGTTCCTTCAGATATGGAACTTATTACAAGCATTCCTATTGGTCGCCCTATGAGTAGAGATTTACTAGGATGGCATTTAACGAAATCTGACAAATATTCGGTAAAGTCAGGATATTGGACTGGTCGAAATGGTGTTACTAAAAACAGAGAGCCTGTTAGTTTTGGTCCGTATATTCTCCCCCTACTGAATCATGTGTGAACAATGGCATGCCCGCCAAAACTTCACCATTTTTTATGGCAAATACTGACGGGACATATTGCTGTTAATGGTAACCTCCGAAAGCGAGGACTTAGGTGTGAGGAACATTGTGTGCGGTGTGGTGCAGATACAAAAACTGTCAATCATGCTTTTTTTTACTGTCCGCTAGAGGCACAAACGTGGGCTTTATCCAAGATTCATGCGGGTATTGGTCACTTCCTATGGGCTCGATGTTTACAAATTTGGACTATCTTTTCTGGAGGGTTTCCCAAACAAACCAAATTATGAGTTTCCCATGGATTCTGTGGTATATTTGGAAAGCTAGGAATGACAAGGTTTTCTCTAATTTCGATTTGGATATTCAAGACATGCTAACCGTGGCGGAGAAAGAAGCTACTCTTTGGGTGGCAGCACAGAAGGAGGAGTCACAACAAGATTCCCTGGTGTTTGTAAATTCAGATTTACCTTGTTTTGACTTGACCTTCTCAGTGCATCAGTGTCATGTGGATGGGTCTTGGAAGGAGGGAGATGCATACTCAGGGATGGGCTGGCGATGTTCTCGACAGAATGATGAGGATGCTTCTCAGAGTGCGAGGAGAGTCCATCAGAGTCTTTCGCCGCTACACGCAGAGACTGAGGCTCTCATTTGGGCGATTCAATGTATGCTTGCTCTCCAAAAGACATCAGTGGCTTTCATGACGGATAGTACAGAGCTTGTGAAGATGGTTAACAACCCGTATGACTGGCCAACCTTCCATTCCTACCTCGAAGAAATTCAAGCGTGTAAAGGAAGTTTTGTTTTCTTTTCTATTTCTTATGCTCCCTGCAGATTAAACACAGACGCGGACAAGTTAGCACGTGATGCTCGCATTAGTCATCACGACTTGTGTTTTGTAAATTCTGCAAACCAGTCCCAAATTTCCGGGCTTTTTAGTTAAGTTAAGTTGTTGACAAAAAAAACATCGAAAGTTCAGTAATCTTTTACTTCATCATATTTTGTGTGATTTAGATTAACTTTTGATTTATCAATTTAACAAAAAAGGGCAAAACTCATAATTGTAAATCAACTATAACTCTAACTCAAATTCAATTTTTTTTTATTTGATTCATGATTGGTAACATTTTTTGAGTTATTGAGGAATTACATCCATAACTCAACTTTAGCCTGTTGACAAAAAAAACTCCACTTTAGCCCATGGTAACTTATGTTACCAATCAAAACCTACATATAACTAGGGGTATATCAACACTATGCGTAGATTACTATACACAAATTAATATACATATTGTTGCGTTATAAATAGTCAAACATGAAAAAACATTTTTGGCAATGTTCCCTCAACCATGTTTCTTAAATTTATTATATGTTTATATATACTAGGTTTTTTATTTAAAATGAATAGATCTTATGAAGATTATTTTGCACTGTATGCAGATAATATAGTAAAACCTTTATAAATCAATATCGTTAAGAGTGGTATTAATTTATGGAGAAGTAAGTTGTATTAAAATTAAGTATAAAATCAAATAAATTTATTTGTTTATCGATATATTAATTCATCGAATATTATTTCTAGAGATAAAATTATATTGTAATTTTTTTATCTACTCTATCATTGTGCATTTTGAAATATATATAATTCGGTTAAATATTTTTATACTCCAGCAAAAAGAGCTAATTCTAACCATTTAGACTATCCACTTCAGCTTATTATGGATTCTTCCTATACTGCCACGTCAGACCAAGATGAAAACACCTCCTTCTGCCACGTAAACAGTGTTAAACCCAATCAATCCTAATAAGAAGCGTCGTCCTCTTTTTGCCTCTCCACTTTTTTTGCGTAACCCTAAAATCATCAGTAATTAAATCTCTAACTCATTACTCCCATCATCAAACTTCTACGATACCATTATTCTCACTTCCACATAATCCAAAACGGTTCGAAAGCCAATGAAACGCTTCTCTCCCCTCCCTCCTCAACAACCTAATATAAACCCACCACAGTCCGACCTACACTCGCATCCTTTGAAGAGAAACACGGCAGCCCGCAGTTCAGATCGATATTTCACCCCGAAGTTCCTTAGTTTGATCAAAATCATAAGTTTTGATTTTTAATTTGTTTTTTTCTTTGTTCCGAGTTTATATCTTTATGTTTCGTAACTCCAAAAGCATTCTACCATCGTAGGAACCAATCTCAAATGCTTTTCTCTGTCAAATCTCACCCATCATTCCTTCAAACAACCACAAAAACTATCTTTGTTCTCTGCCTCTATGCATGTCTATGAAGAAACCCACTGTATCCTTCATTCTCTCTGTCAAATCTGGCCACAGAACGGTTTGATTTATTTTTATATACATTCTTTGATCATTCGCAATTTTTTTCCATAAACTGATGCGATGTCGTGTAGAGATGTGTTCTATTGCAAACAAGACTATTAAGAAGGAGATCGGCTGTGAAAAAGAATATATAGTTATAAGTTGGGGCTTGAAACCGGAAAAACAGTTGAAATGGGTACTATCCAGGGAGATGTTATGGTAAGATCTTTAAATTAGTTGTTTTTGGTATTTGCAGTTTTCATCAACTTAATTGGTAAATCTCCAGAGAAGATTTTGCTCCAATCTTGGTATGACCAACCAAACCTTGAAAGCAACTCAAGAATATGTGCAGAAGTCAGAGGAGTTCGTTATAAGGTTACAACATTAGTCTTTGTTATCTTATCGTATTTGTTTTTCTTTAATACTTTCACGATAATTCACACGAATCTTTTAACCTGTTGCAGAAAGAGTCATATATCAATTGCAGCGGTGGTTATATACATCATAAGATTATGAAGTAGAAGTCGAGAGATCTTTAGGGTTTTATCTTATCAAAGGATTCAACTTTCTTTTGCTTCTTCTTAAGAAACTAGATAGTATGATAAGCTTTTGTTCCTTTTAGAATATTGGATAGTCTTTTGTGATTGAAGAAGCTTTTTTAGATTCTGGCAGTTCATTGTTGTGATCATTATTACAAGAATTCAAATCAGAATTTTGTTTTTTTTTTCTATTGATGCTTTGATGTCTGTGGAAAATCATTAAATTGAAAGTTTTCTCAGTTTAGCGACAACGTGGTCACTATTGATTGAGTTTAATCACGCCATTGTGTCTTCCTAATAAGGAAAGATCAAATGGTCAGACTGGATCTGTTAGAGAAGGCCACAATTTGCAGTTAACATGTTTAAGTTTATGCACACGTCTTCTTTTGAAATCTAGATTTACAGATGTATATATTGGTCGGATCATATTGGTTAAATCATATTAATTTAGTTTGATTAATTACACAAAGTAATTGACTCTTTTCTTTTTTCCCGGAAAAGAAAACGTCTTTGGATGCATAAGCTCTGTCGGTCACAGAATTTTCCTAAACATAAGAAATAATGAGACGAATGGAGCGCTTATTAAGATCAATAAACTCAATAAACCCACTATGATTTTTCTCCTCTGTTTTTTGGAGTAGAAATTTAGGTCTCCTTTCTTTTTGTAGAGAAAGCTTTGAAATTGTAAATAGAACATTGTCTGCTTCTAGATGATTATGAATTGAGAAGGTTTTTTAAAGGGTGTTGTCAAGCAAACATTACAATCTTACTAATATAGGAGATGTAGTTTGCCTCAAAGGTCTGCTTTGATAACAAATTTTTGGAGTGGGGATTGAGGGGGAAGATAAAAAAGCATTAGTGAGGCGGAATCAATAATCAAGATTCAAGAGGGAGAGATGAGTTCATGATGTGATCCCGTGATCGCACTTTAGAATACTCGGTTGAAGGATAAGTTCTGCTCAAACTCTAGAAGAATTCGAACACAAAGGATGTGGAAGGTGATTGGTCACACAAGGATTTGCGGAATGATCCTTGATATACCGAAGAACAGAATTCGTGGATATTACGCACCAAGAAATCCGATCAGTTTGCTGGATATTACGCTCCAAACAAGAGAAGAAATCTCAAAGAAAATATTCATTCATCAAAGTCTGATTTTTTCTTAGTACTTGGTCGAGCTTTTTAAAGAGAAAAGGAAGAGAAAGAGACTAGAGACTTGTACATGCACAAGCTCTTGGAAATTCCAGCATAATAAATGCTATTTTAAACTAGTTTAGACCATGCAAAATTATTTAAATAAATAAGTGCTGGATGTTGTTGAATTAATAGATAAATGATGTGGAAGTAAACCCGATGCCTCGTTAAAAACCTTATCGGGAAAACCCATTGGGACAAAACCCGACAAGGGAAAAAGAGTACGCCGAGCTTACTTGTTTATCCGTTAATCATTCTTGAAGCTGGATTTTCTTGAATGAAATTTAGTAAGCCTTGGTAAATCATTTCTCCATTTCGGACCAGTTCGTCTTCAAGTCTCGATATATTTTTTTTCCTGGAAATTTCTGTTAATGTGAGAAAAGAGAAGAAGAAGAAGGAGATTTGAAGGTTACCTGAGTGTTCCGGAGCAGGTGAAGCTTCAGTTTCAGGTCTCTTAAGCTGAAAAAATTTAGAAATGGAGATTAGGTTTCTGAATTTGGGGAAAAGCTCTAGAGAAGAAATTGGAGGATTATCTCGGGTTAGGAGATGAAGGTGAAGCTCAAAGGTTACCTGAGCTGTTGATTGGCGCCGGAAATTGGTACCAGAGATGAGAAGACGTTAAGCTTGCATGTGTGTGTGTCGTCGGATAATTGAGGTAAGAGTAATGAGCTTGCTCCAGATTATGACTTAGAGAGATGAGTCATATGAAATGACGCGGTTTCTGGCCAGAGCCGCCATGGATCTCCTTCGCCGGAGCAGCTCCTCACGACCTCGCCAAGAGAAACCCATCAGACCTTCTTTTTTTTTGGGTTTTACGGCAAAGAGGATCTGATTGTGTGAAGAGGATCGCACGAAAGTAGAAGTCGGCGGCAAGCATCACATCGGAGCAGCTGGTTTTAGTCTTCACGATTCACGGGAAGGATAAGAGATGAAGTTTTGTCTTAAGTCTTCGTACTCTCGACTAGAAGATGCCGATAAAGAGAAAGTGAGTTTTTGGGCGTGTCAAAGGTGAAGATTGTAAGTGTTGACTCAGTCCAAAAACCATATTTCTCTTAGGCTTATCTATTGGGCCAGAAGAAGACATTTAAAGGACAAAGATAGATGAGATATTGGGTCAAGCACATTGCCAAAGCCCATCTGAAAGATGCAAGTCGATACATGTATTAGAGATAAGAGCTAGCTCACATATATATACTTATCTAAAACATCTTGTATCGTTAGATAGAAGCTGCATAATCTCTAGGGTTCTTCTTGTTGCATCTGCAAAAGAACAATCACAGAAGGTGATTAGTTGTACTCTCTTATTCATAGTGAATTTTGGGAGGACAGACTCCCACGAGACGTACCAGTTAGAGGCTAGGAACTCTTTAAATCGTGGTGTGTTCTTACATTTATTGTTTTGCTCTTCTCAAACCAGTAAACTAATCTAAGAACTTAACTCCAGAATGGTTTAACAAACAAGGATCTAATCCTAGCAAGTGGTATCAGAGCACAAGGGAAAGAACGTATCTGTGCGGGCAGTGTAAGCAGATTGTTTCACAAAGATCAGAAAATCAGAAAGAGGCAAGTGATCTTTTCTCTTGATAAGAAATCATCACCGGTTTCTCTTTCTCTGGTAAGTTTAGTGTGTGGTACCTGCAAGAAATAACAGAAAATCAAAATCACAAGTCATGGAACCAGT
>OVAN01001974.1:0-36506 GCA_900406275.1 Anastatica hierochuntica | reverse complement strand
AATATTAGATAACCTCAAGAGACACCTTGGAACCAATAAGAAATCCTGGTCCGATAACTTACCTGAAGTGCTTTGGGCNTCTTTAGCCTACGGGATGGAGGTTGTTGTCCCAGCCGAAACCTCAGTTGGGAGCCTTCGACGAAGTTTGTGTACATCCAATCCTGAAGCTAATAATCAGCTTTTGCTAGACAACCTCGATTTGGTCGAGGAACGACGAGACCAAGCATTGCTTCGCATTCAAAATTACTAGCAAGCAATGGCCCGACATTATAATTCCAATGTAAGGTCCCGACAGTTCGCAGTTGGTAACCTCGTACTAAGGAAAGTTTTTGATAATACCAAAGAGCGAGGTGCCGGGAAGTTAGGAACCAATTGGGAGGGTCCTTATCGGATCATCCATTTGGTACGACCCAGCGGCTATAAGCTCTTAAAGGTACGAACCGGGGTACCTGAAATCCGATAATGGAACGCCATGAACCTGAAGAAATATTATCATTAGGTACTGTAATCTCCTCGAACTACGTTAGGCTTGATCCCTCGAAAGGGTACGTAGGCAGCTCCGTCATGAGTGCAACCCCAAATCCATTTAGCATCCTTTCTATGTCAATCAAAGGTGACATATGTTCGAACCAAGACATACAACCCAAGGAATCACAACATTCTATACATGCCAAAAGAGCCTATGACTCTCAACATTTTTATATTCGATGTATCTCAATATATCTGAAAATTTTTATCAATAAAGCGGTTGTCAATATAAATTTGGTTTCTCAGAAACCTATTCATAAGGTCTTAAAATCCTTAACAACACATAAGGTCTTAAAATCCTTAACAACATTCCAGGTTCCCAGAAACCTGAACCTAAGGTCTTAAAATCCGTAATAATACCTAAGTTCTTAAAATCTTTAGCAACATTCCAGGTTCCCAGAAACCTGAGCCTAAGGTCTTAAAATCCTTAGTAACATTCCAGATTCCCAGAAACCTGAGCCTAAGGTCTTAAAATCCTTAGCAACATTCCAGGTTCCCTGAAACCTGAGCCTAAGGTCTTAAAATCCTTAATAACATTCCAGGTTCCCAGAAACCTATACCTAAGGTCTTGAAATCCCTAACAACATTTTCAGATTCCTAGAAACCTGTTCCTAAAGTCATTAACTATTAACACAAATTCAGGGTCCCAAGACCTCTTATTCGAAGGTCACGAGACCTGTATCAACAGGTTTTGAGACCTCTTATCAGAAGGTCCCAAGACCTCTTACCCGAAGGCCACGAGACCTTATCCACAGGTTCCGAGACCTCTTATCAGAAGGTCCCAAGACCTCTTATTCGAAGGTCACAAGACCTGTTATCAACGGGTTCCGAGACCTCCTAACAGAAGGTCCCAAGACCTCTTATCCGAAGTTCATAAGACATGTTATCGACAGGTCACGAGACCTTTAGCCCTTAGGACACGAGACCTGCAATCAAACAGGTTCCGAGACCCTTCTTCAAGTGTCTCAAGACCTCTTATCTGAAGATCACGAGATCCGTTACCGAGACCTCATGTTCTAAAGTTATGAGACATGTCCTCATAAGGCCCCAAAACCTGTCATTAAAAGGAACCTAAGACCTGTTACAAAAGGCTTATGAAATCCGAAACGATTTCAGGAATCAATAACTTAATGGTTTCCGAACTTAGCATTCACAGGCCCAGATAACTGATAAATAAAGGCTTGTGAAACCTCTTGCTTGAAGTTTTCGGGAACCTCTTCCTTAAAAAAGTCACGTCTAAAATAGCGAATATTTTCCAAGTATAAACCAATACGTAAGAAAGAAAATACGATAGCTTAATCTGAAACCTGGGTTTAAAAGCCTTCACATGCTATTAAGTTAAAAGATTCAAAACAAGATAAGGGTTTAAAAGCCTCCCCATGCTATTAAGTCTTAAAAACAACAAAAGAAAAGCCCCGTGGGCAAGAGTTCAAAAAAAAAAAGAAACAAACCAAAAGAGCTAAAGCTCTTAGCCTTTTGTCTCTTCTTCAACTCCTTTGTCCCCATCTTTTTCCTCGCCTTCATCACCTTTTGATGCCTCGATCGGAGCTAAATCTGGACCCACCAAGTCCAAGTTAGAACTGTATTCTCCAGAAAAAGCTGGATTAAACAAATTGATCTCAAAAGTACCTGAGCCTTCGGAAATATATGGAAGAGAGAGCTTGCTAACTTAGAAATCAGAAACCTGAGCTTTCGCGTAAGCAGAGGTAGCTTCAGGAAGCAGCGCCATCAGGCGGTTGTACTCATCTTCTGCACTCTTGATTTCGTTGGCCAGCATTTCCTCCAATAGCTCAGTGTTGGCTTGAAGCTCTTGGGCATAGATTTGAAGAGAGACCTCTTCTTTCTTCTTCACAAACTTTTCCATAACAGCAACCAGAATCTTGTTTTAAGCATAAGCAACCTCCTTCTTTCCTTTCCTGACAGCAAGCCTGATCTCAGCCTCCTTGCTCTTTTGCTGATCCTTGGAGGAAGCGATTAGCTCTAGAACCTGATGCTCAGCATTCTTCCGAGCACTCTCTAAGTCGGAGACCCTCCTGTTTTTCACTTGAAGATCAAGAGCTTGGCTTTCAACTTTCCCTTTGAGGGTCACCACCTCAGAATTAAGCTCTTCAACTTCAGCCTGAAGCTTTGAGACTTGTGCCTTAGCCTAGTCCAGGTTCTCCTTCATAGCTTTGAACAGCTCTGTGACTTGAACAAGCTCTCCGGAATTAGGGGCGCCATTGACAGTATCCTCAAGCTTTAGTTGGGTCCTGTTGATAGCTTTAGCTAACTGTCATAAGAAACAAAAAGCAGTAAGCTAAATATGTAAAAAAAATATACATAATTCGAAAGATCAACGAGACCTCATACCTGACCCAAGTAATGAGCAATCTCGATGTACTCTTCTCTATTGGTCAAGTTGTTGATCGAAGAGAGGGAGCATACAATTCTCTTCATATGCCTCATCAGCGTTCCGAGACCCTAGGAGTCATCTAGAATTGACCTTGACTTCGAATGAGAAAAGCTCCAGCCAACAGTTCCTCCTTTTGAAGAAGAGGAGGAGGACCTGGAAGTTCTTTCTCCATAATCAGATTTGGGTCTCTTGTGAGTCGGAGGCTCAGTCTCTTGACAGTCTCTAGAAGCTTGGAGGTTCGGATCTACCGCCTGGACCTCTAGCCCTGGGGCAATCTCCTGAACACGCGAAGCATCATGGACAGTGGTGATAGGAGCGATATCCTTGACAGTGTTTGAGGTTTCATCATCAAGAACATCCTTCAGGGAGTTGAGAAACGAGCCTCCCTAATTCTTGTCACTTCCACGAGAGCCACTTGCAGCCTTGGCCTGTTTGCCTTTGGCACGAAACGATGGTTGAAGAGGCATCTCTGGTTGCTGAGTCTTTTCGGTTTCGGAGGTACTTGCTTCAGTTGAAATTGATATAACAGCGTCGTCTTCGGAAACTAGTTCAAAGAGAACAAAAAAGGAGTACTAGCATTAGGTGCCTTCGGGCTAAGCTTAAAACTCTTCAAAATAAATTAGCGAGATCTGAAAATGGCTAGTTACTTTGCAGTTGGATAACAGGCACGGGCACCGGAAAGTTAGCTCTATACTGTTCTGGGAATCTAGCAGCGCCAATCCTGGAAGTCGTGTAGGCGTTCCAGTTGGAGGGACTTTGCTTCCTGGAAATTTTTAGAAAGCTTTGGGGGATCTTCGATACCTGCCAAATAAATAGAGTCGTTAACATTTTGCAAAAGAATCGGGAAGAGTGAGCACTTTGCCTAAAGATCCTAACCGGAAGCATCAGACCAAGAATTCTTTAGGTTTCGACCCATTGGAACCGTAGAAGGATCAACCTTAACATAAAAGTATTTCTTTCTCCAGTCCTCATCGTTACTGGAGAACTTGAAAACACCTAAACCTTGGCGACAAGGAAGGTAGTAGGTACCACTACCCCCTTTGCTAGAAGTGCTTTCCTTGATCGTGTAAAGGCTCATCATGTCGCGAAACTCAAGGGTAATTTATTCTTCCTTGGACCTCGTGATGAAGCCGTTAATCAGCCTTATCACAGAAGGACAAAGTTGAGGAAGAGCAAGATGATAGTCATCGAGGAGGTATAATAGCAAATCGAGCAAAGGAAGTCTGAGATGACATCTAGTAATATACTTCTCATGGAGATAGAACCAGCCCTCTGGCACATTCTCAGGGGTTTCATCGGGAGTACAAGCTCTCGCGAGCTCCTTCGAGCCTCCAGCCTAAACTATTAGGTTAACTACCTCTTTACCCGTCAGAGAAGAAGGTTGGTGAGGGCCGAAAGAGATGCTTCCGCCAGAACCGTCACCTCTTTTGGATCGTTTTGCAACCCTGAGAGCAATCGTATCCTTAGCCTTCCTTTCTTTCTCTCTCCTCAACTCTTCTCTGATCTCTTGCTTCACTTTCATGATCTCTGGACCTGTTAGAGGTGCTTTCGTTTCCCCGGAACCGTCATTTCGTTGATCCATTGAGAGAAGTTGAAAAAATTTCAGAAAAAAAAAGGTAGGAGGAAAAGAGGGGGAGTTGAAATCGAAGGCTAATGATTTTTAGAAACTAAGGTTTCTACGAAATTGCAGAGAACTAGAGAAGATGAACAGCGGAAGTAGTAGTGTGAAAAATAAATGCAAACAAAAAAAAGAGTAAAACAAAGTAAATAAGTGTGAGTAAAAAGAAGTTACCTTGAAAACAGAGTTGAGCCGTGGAGATGGTGGAAGGGCTGGCAGTTAATAGCAGTAGCTTTATATCGAATCATGTCTTGGAAGTCAGAGGAGACTTTTCGGTTTCCCCTTTTTTCTGAGTCGTAGATCTTACGAAACAAAATCTGAGCCGTAGATTTGAATTATTTGTATCTTCGAGGAAGATATGTAGCAATCATTATCTCAACAAAGAGATAGAGGTCTCGGCGATTAGGTCTAGCTTTCGAAACGAGGAACCTCCTCTCGAAAGTTGGGGGCAACTGTTGGGCCCAAATCCGGCCCATTACCTGAAGGCAAATTCAAATGATGGATAAGGCTTTGGAGAGACGACGATGAGCTCATAATGGGCCGTAATTAGGTCCATTAGGACTTAGCCTCTTAACCGAAATCGGAGCAAGCTTGGGAAACATTCGCGAAGCTGAAGAGGTCCAGGTCTCGCCTAAGTAGAGGGCTAGCAAAACAGGTCTCGAATAAAGAAAAGGGGTCGTAGACCTGGTCAAAAGAGTTGTTGAGTATTCCGGGAATTGAGGAGGAAATCTTGGAGTGGTTGTAACAGCTCTTGAGCGTGTGAAGAAGCTATTTAAGAGAAGGAGGAAGCGAAGAAGAGCCTCCTTCAACCAATCTCTTACAAAAACACTTAGACATTCCTTCGAGAACCTTTGTATTCATCTAGTCATTGATAAGTTGTAATTCGAAACCGCTCTGTTGATCATTCATTTTTCTAAACCTCTTTTGTATTCATTGTTTCATTATAATCATCAATACAAGTAGCTTTCATTCGACTAGTTCTTACGGGATTCAACCCACGAGATCTCTCCCTAATCTAAACCTATCAACAAAATCTAAGAGGTGAGTTTAATCCCTCACACATACGTAGGCAGCAGACGTAGGTGCAGGAGGTGTTCGTGGCTAATCTTGTTATAGGTGAGGTTGTTGGGTGCGAGTCAAAACGCCTTACCCCGTGCCACACTTGAGTGCCCAAGCGTTCTACGGGCATCACCCGGTTGTCTTTTCAAGCGTGCTTAAGTTCACACATGGTTGTAAGGAAGCTTCCCCGAGCTTTCCTTTATCAACCTGGTGTCATTTCACCAAGGCACTTATGAGAATCGCGCATTAGGTTGGAAGTCTAGCCAGGACTCCGACGTGTGATAGTGTTTTTATCGTAATAAAAAAAATTTATTATTTTTATTGTAAAAAAGCTACACCCAAGAAGAGCTTCCTATGTACCTTGGAGGATTCAAGCCGTACCGTAATTCGATTACATAAAAGAGGTAACGATTTGATGAACCGTGAGCTTTTTTCTTTGAAGCACCCCTAGTAATAATATTTCTTGAGGTTGATGGAATTCAAGGGACGAAGTTTGAGCTTGCCTTTAAGGCTACTAAGCTCATACACGTCGAGTTTAACAACACGATTGATGTTGTAAGGGCCCTCCCAACTGGCTCTAAGCTTCCCTACGCAATATTCAGAAGTGTTTTGGACAACCCTGCATAGCACGAAGTCTCACTCTTGAAATGTGTGTGGGTGGACGTTCTTGTTATAGTACCTAGCCGCTTTATTGTGGTAGGCCTGGAGGCGTAGAAAAGCTAGATCTTGATGCTCCTCCAAAGCGTCAAGGTTGTCCTGCAGGAGCTCTTTGTTCAGTGGCTCGTCTGATGGGAGGACTCGCCTTCGTAATGCGGGGATGCGCACCTCAGCAGGTATGACAACTTCCACACCATAGACTAGGGAGTACGGGGATTGTTGTGTACCATGTCGTAGAGTAGTCTGATATAACCAAAGCACACCATCTAATTCATAGGCCCAACTCCCTTTCTTTGTAGTTAATCGCTTCTTAAGGCCTTCGATGATGCGTCTGTTTGTCGCTTCAGCCTGTCTGTTATCTTGTGGGTTGCGTGGTGTTGAGTACTGGATCGAGATCTTGTATGTGGCGCAGAAGTTTTCGAAATCCGCCGAGTTGAATTTTGTTCCATTGTCGGTGACGATGGCGTATGGAATTCAATGGCAGCACAAGATATTCTTCCAGAGGAAGTTGATGACGTCCGCATCCTTTATTTGGCGTAACCCTCATCCTCAACCCACTTGGTGAAGTAGTCAGTGAGGACCAAAACATACTTCTTTCTGTCGGACATGTTCAAGGGAACAATTATGTCCATCGCCCAGTGCATGAAAGGGTAAGGTGTTAAAACGGACCGCATTAGCTCGGCTGGTTGGTGTACAATCGGGGCATACCATTGGCAATGTTCGCACTTCTGTGCGTAGATGAGGAAATCTCTGTCCATTGCGGGCCAGTAGTATCCTTGTTTACACACCTTTTGAGCTAGGGACCGACATCCAGCATGGTTGCCGTTAACAGCTCCTCTCCATGGAGACAGTACAAGAGTATCTCGGTCTCGCTACGTCGAAACAACTTGTCCTCGAACATTGTGTAGCGAGCACTTCGCTACTTAAGTTTTCGAGCCTGCCACTTGTTCTCGGGTATTTTTTTGTCCACTATGTAGAGCATAATCTTTATTCTCCAGCCTGGACCTTCTCCAAGCCCTTCGAGCATGTGACTCCCTAGATCTTCTCCCAAGTCATCTTCATGAAGGGCCAAAGATAGCCCATGTTTGGTTTTGGTGCTATCTTGGGTTTCGACGGTAACAGTGATGCTTGGGCTCGGGATGGTTTCGACGGGGATCATCCGGCGAGGCCTATCATGAGTTGTAGAGGCCAAGGCCGCAAGTGCATCGGCGCCAGTGTTATCCCTGCATGGCACCTTCGTTAGTGTAAATCCTTTGAATGTCGACGCCGCTTCTTGGACAAGCTTTAGATTTGCTGTCATCCTTTCATTCCGAGCTTCGTAGTTGCCGTTGTACTGATTTGCCACTAGTTGGGAATCGCAATATGCGATCAGGCTCTGCTCCTTGACTGCTTTCGCCAAACGAAGCCCGACTAGCAATGCTTCATACTCAGCTTCATTGTTAGACGCCGGGAACGCCAGCCGGAATGACTGCTCCAAAACTTCCCTCGTTGGTGAGACTAGTCGGACACTGACTCTAGAGCCCTTTTAAGATGAAGAACCGTCAACATGCAGATGCCACGCGTCATCGGTATCACAACCCGAGCTCTCCTGTGGAGTATCTTTGTTAACAAAATCGGCCAACACTTGTGATTTTAACGCCGTTCAGGCTTGAATTCAATGTCGTACTCGCTGAGTTCGATGGC
Source organism: Anastatica hierochuntica (assembly GCA_900406275.1). Lineage (NCBI taxonomy): Eukaryota > Viridiplantae > Streptophyta > Magnoliopsida > Brassicales > Brassicaceae > Anastatica > Anastatica hierochuntica. The sequence continues at coordinate 28,569 of OVAN01001974.1, read as the reverse complement.
CCACTTAGCTAGGTGCCCCGATTGTGTTGGACTATGAAGGATTGAGCACAGCGGATTATTGGATAGTACCATCACAGAATGGGACTAGAAGTAAGGTCGGAGCTTACGAGCTGCAATCACCACCGCCAACGCCAATTTCTTTGTCATCATGTACCGAGTTTCTTTGTCTCCCAGAGACTTGCTGACGTAAAAGATCGGTAGCTGCTCCCCTTTTTCCTCGCGAACGAGTACTCCACTTACTATCGCGCTGGAGATCGAGATGTACATGTACAACACTTCCCTTGTTTCTAGTTTGGAGAGCACCGGCGGGGTAGCTAAGTACTCCTAGAGTTCTCGGATTGCTTGGTCGCACGAGTCGTCCCATTCGATCTTCTTGTTGGTTCGGAGCTTCTGGTAGAAAGGGAGGCACTTGTCTGTTGATCGCGAGATGAATCTGTTGAGCGTTGTTATTCTGCCTGTTAACTTCTGGACTTTGCGCATGGAGGTCGGTGACCGCATCCCCGTGATCACCGAGATCTGCATAGGGTTGGCCTCAATTTTACACTGCGTTACCAAGTAACCCAAGAATTCTCCAGAAGTTACGGCGAAGGTACATTTTGCGAGATTCAACTGATATTGTACTTTTTGAGGACAGCGAAGCACTTCTTCAGATGACCAACATGGTCGTCTTCTCAGAGGGATTTTACCAGCATGTCATCGATGTACACCTCAATGGTTTTACCTAGCAGTTTGGAGAACATTTTGTTAACCAACCACTGGTATGTAGCCCCAACGTTCTTTAGTTTGAGTGGCATCACTTTGTAGCAGTAGAGCCCTCTGTCGGTTACGAACGCAGTCTTATCCCTATCGTCAGGATGCATTAGGATCTGGTTATACCTGGAGAAGGCGTCAAGGAAGGTGAGCAACCGATTCCCAGCTTTAGCCTCGACTAACCGATCTATGTGTGGTAGTAGGAAGCTATCATCCGGGAAAGCCTTATTAAGAATGGTAAGTCTATGCACACTCGCCATTTCCCATTATTTTTCTTCACCACCAGAGGGTTGGCCAGCCAGTCCGGGTATTTGACTTCGATGATGGAACCTACCTTGAGAAGTCGGTCCACCTCCAAGTTGACAGCTTCTGCCCTTTCTGGCCCGAGCTTCCTTCAGTTCTGTTAGATAGGTTTGTACGTTGGGTCAATGTTGAGCTCGTGGAATGTTACGTCGATACCTATCCTTGCCATGTCTTCAATCGACCATGTGAATGTATGTTTGTTTTCTTTAAGGAAGGCGACCAAGTCCTTGAAGATTTCTTTGTCAAACTTCACGTTGATTCCAACGCAACGATCGGGATTGCCGAGATTGATGCATACTTGACGCACTTTGTCGAGTTGGGGGTCATTGGGCTCTACCTGGTCGGCAATGTCTAGCCCGGGCTCCTCAGCTTGGATTTGTGATGTATTAGAATTTTATAGGTTTTTATTGCGGTTTTTAGTCGAGATATATGGTTTTTAGTATGTATTGGGCTCTCTTTGGAGGGGTTTAGTCTTCTTTAGTACAGGGAACGAGCTTGATTGTGCAGAAAGATAATATTTTGGATAAATTTCAAGCATCGAAGGAAGCATCTATGAAGAGGTGAAGCATCCTAACAAAATGACAGGGATCGATCGATCCCTGTCCAGGATCGATCGATCCCTATCCAGTATCGATCGATCCCTGTCACGATTCGCAGACAAAGTTTATGGAACCAAACCGACTTTTCGAGAGACGGGTTACATATCTAAAGCCTAAACTCGTGTATTTTCTTTCATTATGTTGTTTTTCTGAGACTGTGACAAAAGAGAGAGCTTTGTTACCAAAGGGAGACGATTTCCGAACTTGTACTTCGTTTTGGAGAAGAATTTCTGAACCCTTTACTCTTTTCATTGCAACAACATCATGTTCTCTCTTGATTTCTTTTGTGGTTGTTCAATGATCATGTGTGAGTAGTTCTTTAGTTGGGTTTAGAGTTTCCCATAGGAGATTTCATGAATCTGCATTATTAGGTTGTTAGATCAGGGTTTTATCACTTAATCTTCACTTGTCTTGAGCCTAAGTCATTTCACGCACCGAAAGTGTTCGATGAAATTCCTGAAAGGAAGATAAGTGAGCAAATAATCTTAGACCAACGAAAGTTGATGTTTAAGCTATTTGTGAACAAATCAATCATGTCTATAATGCATGTTTAGAATTCAAAACTCAACAGAAGTTAGTGTCTAGGATCCTTAAACATAGGTAGTTGGCGCTACGGAAGTAGGTTGACTATAAAATTGTGAATTAAGTTCAAGATGACTCTTAAATGTTTCCCTGACAACAAACCTAAAATCCTGATGAAACGATTTCCCTTAGAACACCCAATGCCAAGCGTTTTCCTCCAATTGATTTATAACTCTTTCATTTATTTGCTTCTTTCTTACTTGATTTCAATTTACTGCATCATTGTACAAACCTTCCTTTTCACTTTAGTTTGCGTTTGATCTGAAGTATTACGTGCTACCTTTGGTCTCTGTGGATTCGATCCCGGACCACTAAAACATACTCATTTGTACACTTGCAGTGTTTTGTTGGGCGAAAACTTGAGATATCAAGTTTTTTGGCACCGTTGTCGGGGACCAATAGGCCGTCTTAGAACTTAGGATCATTGCGTGTCTAAGGCATGTATCTTTATTTTCTTTAATCTCTTCTTTTTCTTTTTTGTTTTTGTAATTTCGGGTGCATGAACAGACCTCATAATAGAAGCCAAGGAATAGCGAATATTCTCGAATTTGAGCCAGAACCTGGGCGTCTAGAGAGATAGAAGAAGAAGGAGAAGCTGCTAGAGGTTATTTTGGAGTTTGAGTTCGCAGACATCATGGGTGAAAACATGGAGAACCTTCAAGTTCGAAACAATCCTTTGTTCCCTGGAGTTCTTCCAGGAGCTGATCCACCTGCTGAAGGTGGTGTTAATACTGGTGAGAAACAAGTCGACTAGCAGAATGTTGCAGCTGCGGGGCAACAACGCGCAAATCAACCTCAACAGAGGATGACTCTGGCGCAGTATGACACTCCGGAGGCTTTCTATGCGAATCGTGCTGGGATTCGTCCGCCTCCCATTGAGAGAAGAAACTTTGAGATCAAGACTAGTCTCATTAACTTGGTGAAGCAGAATTAGTTTCATGGGTTGCCATCTGAGAACTCAATGCACCATTTGGATAAATTTGAAGCCATCTGCAATACTATCCACCACAACGGGGTACCTGGTGAAGCTCTGAAATGCAGGTTATTCATCTTCTCACTGATTGACAAGGCTATGAGATGGTACAATAGTCTAGAGCCTGACTCTTTGAAAACTTGGCAAATTGACTATGAAGTTCAACTTCGACAAATCCATGAAGATGCCTACCATTGGTGGGCACACGTTTTGGGTTGACACACTAACTGATGTTATTGAAGACTCTGTTGAAGAGCTCTACACTGAGGATTCACTATAAGTTGGTTTGACTCAGATTGAAGGTGCGTATGGGTTTCTAACGTAAGATACATCTAAGGTTGCTGCGTTGCTGGACTCAGCACCTACTATCGAGAAGAAGGACGAATAAATCAAGCTCGAAGAGCCATCTCCTGTGACATCTACTTCATTAGTGGCGAGCTCGAGTGCTGATTGGAGCGAGCTAAAAGCTCCAAAAATCGAACTTTGGCCACTACCTGCACGACTAAGGTATGTTTTCTTAGGTCCTAACTCTACATACCCTGTGATTGTCAATGCTAATCTGAACAATGCTAAGACTGCCTTAATTCTTTCAAAGTTAAGGAAGTACAGAAAAGCGTTGGGATATTATTTGGATGATATCACAAGTATTTGTCCAGATATCTGCATACATAGGATCCACTTGGAGAATGAATCCAAGACTTCTATCGAACATCAAAGGAGACTCAATCCCAAACTAATGGAATTTGTCAAGAAGGAGATTCTAAAACTTTTGAGTGCAGGTGTCATCTATCCCATCTCTGACAGCACATGGGTAAGTCTGGTACATGTTGTACCAAAGAAAGGTGGAATCACTATCATCACTAATGAGAAGAACGAGCTCATTCCCACCAGGACTATCATAAGCCACAGGATGTGCATCGACTACAGGAAGCTGAACTCGGCCACGAGGAAGGATCATTTTTCACTTCCTTTTATTGATCGAGTTCTGGAAAGACTTGCTAACCATCCTTATTACTATTTTTTTGATAGCTATTCAGATTTCTTTCAGATTCCCATCCACCTGGCGGACCAGAAAAAGACTACATTCACATGTCCATATGGGACATATGCTTACCGGAGAATGCCATTTGGACTATGCAATGCACCTGCGACTTTCCAGCGCTGCATAATGTCTATCTTCACTGACTTGATCGAAGATATCATGGAAGTCTTCATGGATGACTTTTCTGTTTATGGTTCTTCGTTTACTAACTCTTTGTCTAACCTTTGCAAGGTTTTAGAACGATGTGAAGAGAAACACTTGGTTTTAAATTGGGAAAAGTGTCATTTTGTGGTGCAGGATGGGATTGTACTTGGCCACATGATCTCAGAGAGAGGAATCGAAGTTGATTGAGCCAAAGTAGAGGTGATGACGAGCCTGCAACCTCCTACTTCTATTAAGGATGTTCGTAGCTTTCTCGAACATGCAGGATTCTACAGAGTGTTTATCAAGGATTTTTCCATGATAGCCATACCTATAACTCGATTGCTTTGTAAGGAGGTCAAATTTGATTTTGATACTGACTGTTTGTTAGCCTTCCAGACGATCAAGGAAGCACTAGTTAGCACTCCAATTGTGCAGCCACTGGATTGGAATTTACCTTTTGAGGTAATGTGTGACGCTAGTGACTACGTGGTAGGAGCAGTGTTGGGTAAGAGAATGGATAAGAAGCTCCATGTGATCTACTATGCCAGCAGAACATTTGATGATATTCAGATCAAAAATGCAACTACGGAGAAGGAGCTTTTAGTCGTGGTTTACGCATTCGAGAAGTGTCGACAGTACCTGGTGGGATTGAAAGTCATTGCTCACATTGATCATGCAGCGTTGAGGTACCTTATGTCTAAAAAGGATGATAAATCGAGACTGTTGAGATGGATTTTGCTATTGCATGAGTTTGATTTGGAGATTCATGATAAACGTGGTATTGAGAATGATGTTGCAGATCATTTGTCTCGATTGTGAGTAGAAGCTGAGATTCCACTTGATGATAGTCTCCTTGAAGAGAATGTTTATATGGTTGCCTTGCTGGAGGATGAATACATGGATGGTGTTGATTGTATTGCCATTAGAAAGATTCACGACGAGATACCTTGATTTGCAGACTTTGCAAATTATCTGAGTGCATATGTGGAGCCACTAAATTTTGCAAGCTATGCGAAGAAGAAGTTCCTCAGAGATGTCAGAAACTACTTCTGGGATAATCCTTTTCTCTACAAGAGATGTGCTAATGGACTTTTCCGTAGGTGTATTCCGGAGTCTGAGGTACAAGGTATTTTGTATCATTGCCATGGTTTAGAATATGCAGGACATTTTGCTACTTTCAAGACAGTGTCGAAAGTACTGCAAGCAGGATTTTGGTGGCCAACACTCTTCAAATACGCCCATGAATACGTCTCTAAGTGTGATGCTTGTCAGAGAAAAGACAACATCAGTAAGCAGAATGAGATGTCTCAAAAGTTCATTATGGAAGTTGAGGTTTTTGACGTATGGGTTATTGATTTCATGGGACCTTTCCCATCTTCTTACGGGAATCAATACATCTTGGTTGCAATAGATTATGTTTCTAAATGGGTTGAAGCGCTGGCCAACCCTTCTAATGATGCCAAAGGTGTCCTGAAGATGTTCAAATATGTGATTTTCCCTCGTTTTTGCGTGCCAAGAGTGGTTATAAGTGATGAAGGATCCCACTTTATCAACAAGTTATTTGAGAATTTGTGGAAGAAATATAGAGTTATACACAAGGTAGCCATGCCTTATCATTCTCGAACAAGTAGACAGGTTAAGATTTTCAACATGTAAATCAAGGGAATCCTGGAAAAGACTGTAGGCAAAACCCAAAAGGGTTGGGCTATGAAGTTGGATGATGCATTATGGGTAGACGCAAAATCAATGAGTTCACCAAGACAAAGAAGCCATCTAGCTCCAATCTACATTAGCGGTTTAGACGGAGTGATCTCATAGATCCCGCCAACCGTCCTGTTACTCGGGAACGAGACGAGTATGACTCGCAATTTCTGCAAGATTTGGGACATATCACATTCAAATAACCCGAGTCATTGATGACGACCTCCTGGAGGCGTTGGGCATTCAGCAGGATTTCTTTGATCTTTTTGAGAGGATGGGACTCCGAGGCTTGCAGGATCTTTAGGAGCACGTCAACCCCGAGCTTTGCCAAGAGTTTCTGGCATATGCACACCTAGTCTATCCGGATTTTGATAACCCGATAGCGGACCAAGGCACATTATCATTTATTGTCTAAGGTCAATTTTACTCTATTTCTCTCATGGATTTGGCTCGAGTATTTAGTTTTGCGCAGGGCCGAGGTACCTATGTACCAACTTTGCCGAGTTCCAATGAGTTTTGGAACTATATTGTTGTTGGGAAATTTGTTTCTAGGAGTGCGGAGCAGTCTCGCATCCGCAGTCCAGTTCTTAGACTTACGGCCAAGGTGCTTAGCTCTCATATCTACGCCAAGTCTATTCAGGATGTTGTTACCAATGATGTGTTGGGTCTTCTCTTCATTGGCGTTAGACATACTTGGGAATTAGGAGCTCAGATCCGTTATGTGGTGGCTCTGGATCGGAACATGGTCGCGGTAGTTGCTGACAAGTTCGCCTTCTTCATGGTGGTGGCTTCTGAGAAGAAGTCTTTTGCTGCGGGTGCTCTTATCACCCGTCTTCTGCGCTTTGTGAGGTTTGACTTCACTAGTCACCAGAGAGTGGAGTTCAAGCTCCCCAAGCAGGTGAAGATGTTTTGCGACGAGAGACCTAACTATGCTTTCCTTGATGGGAAGCATCTAGTGGATTGCGCCATCTTAGCTTCCCCCTGGAAGTATTCATTGATAGTTCAAGACCTTTTATCTACCATTTCCATTGTCGCTAGCAGAGGTCTCTCTACATTGAGCTTCCATGCCCGAATCTGACATCTCTTTTTGATTCACTAGGAGTTGAGTTTCTACCACCTGTAGAGTGTCTCTGCCCCTGTCCCCCTTCTTTTAAGAAGGGTTCCTCAGGTCCTGCTGGGGACCATGATGATGATGATGCTGACTATGAGGCACATATGCCTCCACCTACTCCACCTACGGATCCTGAGATTGCGGAGTTGTTTCCAGAGGATTTCAGTGCTTATGAGCTCAACCCGCCACCGCCACCTGCTGCTTTGGCTGCGAAGTTCATAGCTTGGACAATGCAGAGTCATCAGAGGATGAGTTCCCTCATGTTGTGTTTCGCCAAGGGACTCTACAGGATAGGGGAATTACTTTCTTGTTCTCCTCGCAGGTCTGTTCGAGAGGATGCTATCAGGCGTAGAGCACCACCAGTTCCTGCAGCTGTTGCAAATGATGACGATGAGGAGACGGAGAGTGAGGAGTCTGATGAGGTGGAGATAAAGGAGACGCGCGAGGCACTCACATGAGAGGAGGCTAGACGGAGCGAGGAGCACTCCAAGAGAAGAGCAGACTACACCTCCAGAGATGCAGGCAGGCGTCCCAAAGCCAGACCACGAGCCAGGCCTAGAACTTCCCAAGCAGCTCAGTAGACTTGCTTTCCTTTTTCTTTTCTTTTGGTTTTATTTTTCTTTTTATTTGGATTGTTCTTTTTATTTGCTACTTACCCCTTCCGTGGATTTGTTTCACACCGAGACGGTGTGAAATAAGTCTCAAGAGGTTACTTATGCTTTTTTTTTGATTTGGTGTGTTGTTTGAGTCATTTTTATGTTTCATTGAGTTAGTCTTATGGATTATTTGTGTTGTATGATGATTTCAGACTATTATCTCTGCGCATTGCACTTCATTTTATTTCTCATTGACGATTTCACTTGAGCTTTTAGCGCAGGCAAACCGAAATACCTTGTGACCAAACTCCCCATCATAAATCTCTGGAACTCAAGCTTTTGTTTGAAATGTTTTTAACTCTATTTATTTGACCTACTAATGAACTTCATTGCTTTGATCCAAGAACTAACCCATCATTCAGGAGTACATCCCCATTCTTCTACCACTCTTTTCGGTAATCCTAAGTGACTAGACTCATCTTTAGTCTAGCACCACACCTTCACCCTATCTCATTGAATCTCCATGCATTTCTCTTTGATTTTATATGCACACATGTGTAAAAACAATGGAGAGAATAGGGTAGACATGATCCTTCTAATTACTTAGGTGGGATTGAACAATTTATATGGTTTAGACACGGTCTTGAGTGTCTGATTTCTCGATGTTGGGAATTTTAGAGGTTCAGATGGATATGTTGCATTTCTTCATGTTGTATGGGTGTTCTATGATTAAAAACATCATTGTATTACTAATTTCTACCAGATTTTCGTATATAAAAAAAATGAAATTTCATTTATTTTTTTATATCTGGTTTAGAAATTAGCATTTAAGTGTTATTTTGTTGTCTAAATGCACCCTGAAGATTGCACATATTTGGTTTACTTTTGCTTGGTGGTTTGTACTTGGGTAGTTAGAGGACAAGGATATCAATATGCTCTTTCTCTTTTGCGATTTTGCATAATGTTTTGCATCCTGGCACATATTTGGTACCCGAAACACTTTAAGCCTTACCACCAAAAGCCTTTGATTACCTAGCCCGAATTCCTGATTACGAGTTCTTTGGTGAAAAAGTCTCACACTTATTTGAATGAATGTAGAGAGTTATTAACATGAATGTTGAGGGTGTAGGTTAAGAGTTTGGAGTATGGATGGGCTTGGGAGGTCATGCAAAGATTCTTGGGGAGAATGTTCTAATTGTCTTGTATCTATGTGGTTAGCGAAAGTAGTGCAGAGTAAAGTCCAGTGATAGCATAAGATCCATTTTGTTTTCAAACTTCTTTTCGCATAGACTTAATTGTCGTTTCCTTTACTTGAGGACAAGCAAAGATTCAAGTTTGGGAGATTTGATGTATTAGCACATTATTGGTTTTTATTGCGGTTTTTAGTCGAGATATATTGTTTTTAGTATGTATTTGGCTCTCTTATGAGCGGTTTTATGTTCTTTAGTGTTTTTACTGGTAACGAGCTTGATTGTGCGAAAAGATAATATTTTGGACGGATTTCAAGCATTGAAGGAAGCATTTGTGAAGATGTGAAGCATCCTGGCAGAATGACAGGGATCGATCGATCCCTGTCCAGGATTGATCGATCCCTGTCACGATTCGCAGACCAAGTTTACGGAACCTAACTGACTTTTCGAGAACTGGATTATATATCTAAAACTCAAACTCGTGTATTTTCTTTCATTATGTTGTTTTTCTGAGACTTCGATAAGAGAGAGAGCTTTTCAACCTAAGGGAGATGATTTCTGAACCTGTACTTCGTTTTGGAAAAAATTTATGAACGCTTTACTCTTTTAATTGCAATAACATCATGATCTCTCTTGATTTCTGTTGTGATTGTTAAATGATCATGTATGAGTACTTCTTTCGTTGGATTTAGGGTTTCTCATAGGATATTTCATGAATTTTTTATTATTAGGTTGTTAGATCGGGGGTTTTATCAATTGATCTTCACTTGTCTTCGTGTTAAATGTCTGAATTAGCTTGATCACCTAGTTCTTGAGCCTAGGATATTTCACGCACCAAAAGTGTTCGATGAAATTCCTGAAAGGAAGATAAGTGAGCAAATTGTCTTAGACCAACAGAAGTTGATGTTTAAGCCATTTGTGAACAGATCAATCCTATCTAGAATGCATGTTTAAGATTCAAAACTCAACGGAAGTTAGTGTCTAGGATCCTTAAACATAGGTAGTTGGCGCTACGGAAGTTGGTTGACTATAAAATTGTGAATTGAGTTCAAGATGGCCCTTAAATGTTTCCTTGACAACAAACCTAAAATCTTGATGAAATGATTTCCCTGATAACAACCAATGCCAAGCGTTTACCTCCAATTGATTTGCAACTCTTGCGTTTATTTGCTTCTTTCTTGCTTGATTTCAATTTACTGCATCATTCTACAAACCTTGTTTTTCGCTTTAGCCCGCGTTTGATGTGAAGTTTTATGTGCTACCTTTAGTCTTTATGGATTCGATCCCCAACCACTACAACGTACACATATGTATGCTTGTTGTGTTTTCTCGGGCGAAAACCTGAGCTATCAATCTTTAATTTCTATTGCTGTTGAGATTAGTGGAGCTTGTTTTTGCTATCGTAGCACAATCGCGCCATCCGTTGGTTCCCATGTATCGTAACAACGCCGCCATCTGTCGAAAATTTGATGCACTAATGATATGTGGATGGTATGGCTCGCATGGATTGTATCAACAGAGTGCCTATGATGATGTTATAGATATCGGGAGTTTCTAGTACCGTGAATTTTGTTTCCATTTTGACGTCGCCCAAGTAAGTGGAGTGCTTAATTATCCCGATTACCATAGTCGTTTCGCCATTAAAGGCCGTAAGGGGCTATTTTGAGCATTTGATTTATGCACCTGGCAGATCCATTTTGTCAAATGTTTTCTTGTAGAGGATGTTCACCGAGCTCCCTGTGTCTACCAGCGCTTTAGTTACCGCACAATCTTCAAGCATGAGCTCAAGAACCAAAGCATCATTATGAGGGTGATCGACGTGCCGGTTTTTGTAATCGAAAAATTCCACGATGGTGTCAGTCAAGGGCACCCTTTGCAGATCATCTGTTATTGAGTTGACTTGTCGGTTGTAGCTCTTGATGGAACGGACCGAATCCCCGCAAAATGGATTGCTGCTCATGATCATGTTGATCCGTTTCCTGGCAACTGGAGGCTCCGCAATCTCGGAGTTTCGTACTTCGCGATCCCTCTTTGGAGGGTTTGTGTCATTGTGGTAGCGAGCTCCTGTCGGTAAGTTATCGCGTTTTGCCAATTCTTATGACCTCTATTTGTTGGACAGGTGTTGTCGTGACCCGTGACATTCCTCGGTAGTGTACCTAGTCGTTTTGTGGAATTCGCAATATTTCTTGGAGTTTTTGGTGCTATCTTCACGTGTCTAGGTGTTGGCGCGAGACTTGTATTGGGTGACCCTTCCCGAGCTCCGTGTTGTGGCTTCTGCGTTGGTGATCTGATAACCCCGGTGTTTTACTGAGTTTCCATCATATTGGGAATTGCCTCCTGTCCGCCTAGAGTTACGCTCATCCTTTGATTTGTCTTTGGAAGATGGTTTCGTCGTACTCGCGTGTATTTCAGCATAGGTCTTTCTCTCTTCCTCAATTTGTACGAATCTTGAAGCTCGATGGAGTGCGTCCTCCAGAGAGACAATTCGGTTAAGCATCAGGTCGTCTCGGAAACGGGAATTATACCAGAGGGCATTCCTCAAGGCGGTGATTCATGCTTCATCACTTACGATAATGTGAGATATGACAGCTTTAAACCTTGCCACGAACGATTGCAATGACTGGTCCTTCTTCTAGGACATGGTCTAGAGGTCGGTATTGGGAGCCCCTTTCTCTTTGAACATCGAATAATGTTTGGTGAAAGTTGTGGAGAGCTTGTTGAAACTATTGATGGTATTAGCTTGCAACTATGAGAACCAGTTGAGGGCGGCCCCGAAAAAATTTTCCACGAACAGCTGGCAGTACCCTGCATCCTTGTTAGCTTCTCCGAACTTGGCCCTTCCCATGGTGATGCAAAACGCCGTCATGTGAGCTTGGGGATCGGTTTTTCCCTGGTAAGGTGTTATCTTTAATTTTATGTTGGGAATCGTTGTGTTGATTATGTGGTGGGTGAATGGGATCTTCTGAGTTTCTTCAATGACCTTGTCAACCTCGGGTGCCTAGCTTGTCGCTTTGTGGATATGGGACTGGATGGTCTAGAGCTCGGCGGTTGCCTTAGCGAGGGTTTGCTTCAGTACCGAGAGCTCGGGATCCGGGTGTGTTGTGACCCCGTCGTGGATTGACCCCTGCCGACCTAGCGTGTGCCCGTCATCTTAGTGGTGATCGTGTGGTATCTCGTTATTATCAGGTCGGGGAGCAGGTTTTAGATCTCTGGTTGGGTAGCGGACGTGAGTGAATCGATATCAGCTTGTTGTGCGGGTTGGGCATGCGCTAGTTCCTCCAACCTTTTTCTGGATTGCATATCTTGTTCCTCCCGCCGTTCGATTTCTCACATGAGCAAGGCAAAGATTCCCCACATGTTCTTTGGGGGCTGAGCCAACGCCACTTGCGCCTTGGCAGCCAGGGCGGGCGGATCTTGATTATGGTTTCCCATATTCTGATCTGTTGGTTGAATGTCTCCAGCGTTGTCTCCATCGTTTAAGGTTCTCGGGTTGTCGTTTTCTCCATACATGACTTCTTGCGAGATTTACGTAAAACAAGAATTGCAGAATTTGAAATGAAAAGTTACCTTTGGATACGTTGAGAGTTTAGAATGTAGCAAAACCGAATCCCCCCTCCTTCTAGCGCCAAGTGATGGATCTCAAGACCCAACTCATAACTTAAGGGGACAATGTGTGAAAATTGAGATGTAATGATCGGGAATATTATTTAGCTGCAAAGACAAGTTTACAGAATAGAGCTATATGAGTACAAGAATGAGATTAAAAGTGTCAATCTTGATCCCCCCCTCTTCTACGCCCCTTCTTTCTTTTATAAGCATTACTCAAGCTGTAACCCCCTCCCACGATCTGTTCCAGAGAATCTGCTCTCTTTAATTGAGGATCATCGGCTTTTAATCTCTTTGACTCGAGAATGGGTTTGATTTCGACGATATGGACTTGTGTCTTTCTTCTGGCCCACAACCCTCTTCCTCTCTTTCCATCCACCATCTCTTTTTTCATAGTGGACCTTCAAGACCCACTTCCGATTTCTGGTTCAACCTTTGAATTATTTGAACCGGATTTAGATCGGGTGAAATCAAAACATTTCATAGAACATCGTATCTTCCAAAAATTACAAAGAAATCACATATTTAGAGATATAGAAAATAAATAAACTAATAACAAAATTACACATTTTAAAAATATATGGTAGTTAATTAATAGAAACAAGACACAAACCAAAAGCAAAAAGGGTAAAAAAAATCAAGAAGGATCCTTAGACCATGATCAATGGGTCCATTTAGGGTTCTTAACATTAATAAATTAATAAAATTAAAAATAGAGAGAGAGAAAGAGAGAGAGATGAAGAGAGAGATAGAGAGAGAGGGCTTAAGAGTTGGCTCTTAGATAAGAGAGTTAAGAGCCAAGCTCTTATTTTCTCTCTCTCTTTTCCATTAATTTAATATTTTTTTGCTTAAGAACTTGGGTTAAGAACCCCTCAATAATCTTGGTCTATGTTTTGAGTAAGTATCTAAATTCAAATCCAATTAAAGATAGACACATACTATGTTTTAAGTTTTGGCGAACCAATAAATCAGCAGCCAAATGATTAAAATTAAGAAGGATCGGTTTAGGAGGTAACCAGTAATTTAACGCGTTTAGGGATTAACGAAAGTCCAATAATGAGAACAAAATAAATAGAGAATAAAATCCACTCAACCTCTGTGTCAGAAAGTTTCAAAAACCCACTCACACTTTACACCCCACTCTCTTCATCTTCTTCCTCCCTCTTTGTTTTCGATTCTGCCTCCATTGATGTCGATTTCGTAGCAGAAGATCAACGTAACAAAATCTTCCAATGGCGGCGGCTAACGTATTCCCTCGGTTTTCTGTTTTTGTTTTCGTCTTCTCCTTCGCCATTCTCTCCGGTTTCTCTCTCGCTGGTGATCCTTTCGTCTCCTACGTTTTCGAACTCTCTTACATCACCTCTTCTCCTCTTGGCGTTCCTCAACAGGTTTCGTTTCGCACCTTCCTTTCTGAATTTCTCGTTTTCTGACGCAACTCCTCCGTGTAATCTGACCCTTTTTAGGGGTCTCGTATCCTTGATTTCACTCCGAAACATATCGCTGTTGTTTCTTTGTTTCCATTTGGATCTAACACTAACATACAGCAACGAGCTGTTCTTATCTTTTAAACGTTCATTGGGGTTTTATGAAAAGGTGTTACTAGCTTCGAATTGTTCCTTTGCAGGTTATAGCAGTCAATGGGAAATTCCCAGGCCCTGTGATCAATGCAACAACAAACTACAATGTTGATGTTAACGTAATCAATCATTTGGATGAGCCTCTTTTACTCACTTGGTGATGATTTTTTTTTTAACTTCCCTTATCGCAATCTGAGTTTAGGCTTAGTGTTGACATTCCTCTTTCTCTGTTGTTTGAAATTTATGCTAAGGGCTGGTGTTGAGATGCGGCGTAACTCGTGGCAGGATGGTGTTCTTGGCACAAACTGTCCGATTCCTCCGAAATGGAACTTCACTTATGACTTTCAGGTGAAAGATCAGATTGGAAGCTTTTACTACTTCCCCTCACTTAATTTCCAGAGAGCTTCTGGGGGTTTTGGTCCAATCATTATCAATAACCGCCAACTTGTTCCTATCCCGTTCCCTAAGCCTGATGGCGAAATCATCTTCATTATTGGTGATTGGTATACTCAGAACCATACAGTAAGTGCACCAGGCTCCATTGGAGTTTATTCACATTTTACTGACAAGTTCCGTTGTCTTTATCTATCTCTGTAAAACTTTGTTGTTTTTAGGCATTAAGGAGTATACTTGACTCTGGTAAAGAACTTGGGATGCCAGATGGAGTCCTTATCAATGGGAAGGGTCCTTACAAGTACAATACCAGTATCCCTGATGAAATTGAATATGAAACCATTCATGTTGATCCAGGTAACATCCTTGAGAGTTCTTTCGTAAATTTTCTTTAATTCTGTATCTCCACTTAGAGTTATTTGTGCAATTTTCTGAAATTCAAAGTTGGCTCTGAGATCACATTTTGCAGGGAAAACATACAGGGTCCGTGTTCACAATGTTGGTATCTCGACAAGCTTAAACTTCAGGATTCAGAACCACAATTTGCTCTTAGTTGAAACTGAAGGCCGCTACACCTCCCACACAAACTTCACAGACTTTGACATTCATGTGGGACAGTCTTATTCTTTCTTGGTCACCATGGACCAAAACGCCACAAGTGACTACTACATTGTGGCGAGTGCTCGATTTGTGAATGAAACAGAGTGGCAAAGAGTCACAGGTGTTGGCATTCTCCATTATTCCAACTCCAAAGGACCTGCTTCTGGTCCTCTGCCAGTTCCAGCAACCGATGTTTCTCACCCTTGGTCTGTAATGAGCCAACAAAGGGCCATAAAGTATGTCCTGAAAACTATTTTAGCAAGTGGGGTGTTTAAACTGTAGGCTAAATGTAAACCTGACTCTTTTTCACTTACAGGCAAAACACAACTGCAAGTGGAGCTCGTCCAAATCCGCAGGGATCATATCATTACGGACAGATAAATATCACAAGCACATACATCTTGAGGAGTATGCCTCCAACAGTTATCAATGGGACATTTCGTGCTATGCTTAATGGGATTTCGTTTCTGAATCCAAGCACGCCCATTAGGCTTGCGGACCAACATAAAGTGAAAGGAGATTATAAGCTGGATTTCCCAGAAAGGCCTCCTAACGATAGAGCTCCACGTTTGGACAGATCTATCATCAATGCAACGTACAAGGGCTTTATACAAGTGATCTTACACAACAATGACACAAAAGTCCTGAGCTTTCATATTGATGGATATTCGTTTTACGTCGTTGCGTAAGAAAAGCATGCCACTCCTTGGTATTGTCTTTATTATATTTAGCTACTCTAACATTGATTACCAAAAAATGGTATTCCAGGATGGACTTTGGTATCTGGTCAGAAGACAGGAAAAGTTCATATAACAACTGGGATGCTATATCACGAAAAACGATCGAGGTTCAGTCACATTTTTTGCAATCTGTCTCTCTGTACACACAACTGTTGCTAGGCAGGTGTACTTAAGGGTCTTTTGTTTTCAGGTGTACCCAGGGGCATGGACTGCTGTACTTATTTCTCTCGATAATGTCGGAGTTTGGAACATCCGAGTTGAGAATCTTGACAGATGGTATCTTGGCCAAGAAACATACATGAGAATTGTAAACCCCGAGGAAAACGGAAACACGGAGATGGATCAGCCTGGAAATGTTCTTTACTGCGGTGCTCTCAAGTCCTTGCAGAAGTAAGCATCAGAAACTTCTTTCACTATCTCTCTCTCTCTCTCCTTGTCTCTCATTACTTCAGATTATGTGGAAAAATCTTGTAGGGAACAAGACCACAGCTCTGCTTCGACATCAGTACTAAATGGACAGCTGAAGCTAATTTTCAGCTTGATGATGGTTTTGCTCGCCTTTTGCTGAGTCTCTTGCATTGCATCATTCGGGATCTACTCTGATCTGTTATTCTGATCTTCCATTGTTTAAGGCTTTAAGCTGTAGATGGAGGAATTAGAAACTGTTGGGTTCTTTGTTTTCTCTCATTTCATTGATTGGTAGGTACTCTGATATTTTATTTCTCATGTTCTGGTTCGAAAGAGCGTACATGTGGGGTGTTTGTTTTGTAAATCGTAATCATCGTTACGTGGTACTCGAATAACTTTATAGGTCATTTGGGTTTCAAATCATATATGTTCCTTGTTCAGCTCTTCCCAACTTTTATATTTAGCTAAAGGCTCTCGCTCTCTATTGGATGGGTCTTCTTCTACTTCATTACCACCATTATTATATCGGTATCTGAATATCATATGAGCAATGCTAGAGCCTAGTAAACATTAGATTACATGTATGAATGTTCTTTTTATTACGACTATTATTAGGTTCACATTTGGGAGGTAATATGTCAAATGAGAGTGAAATAAGCCTTGGATCGCAATATCTAAAACTTAAGACCCATAATGATCAATTATATTCAAGTGTTGTTAAAACTTTATAGCATTGTGTGATTTAATCACGCGAAGAAACAAAAAAGAAAAAAAAAAAAAAAACTTGAGACAGCCTTACAGTCCAGAAGTGAAGGGTATGCCAGAGCGTGGGAGCCATGCAGGACCAGCGATGAATCTTCCAACGGTAAAAGCAGATACATCGGAAGCTCTTTTCAACACATGAAAACCTTTCCATCGAACTCGCCACTTCGTGGGCGAAGCTGGTCCGGTATTCTTATATTCCGCATAGAAGAGTGTGTCTAAGCCGAAAGTTGAACCTTCAATCCAGGGAGACCATCCGACCGGGCTCACAACACTATCTAAATACGTCTTAATAACCACGGTGCGCGAGTACTTCATCCAAGGCCGTCCCATAAACGTTTTAACGCTGCGGATCACCGGCCTTAGATCAGGAGCAGGTAGGATTCTTGAGTTATGGATAGATATCCCCGTGTTCTGGAAAGGATCAGCACGGCCTTGTGCTGTTATTACATTGGCTTGACCTTTGAGTGGCCTACGAGGGAGGATGAGACAGTTTTGAAAAACTACAGCCCCATTTCCAAAGATGAAATCCACAGTTCCGTAGATGTAGCAGTCACGGTAAAATTGACGTTGCGAATGGACCATCAATGTGTCTTGGTATCCTTCAATTGAGCATTTGTAGAAGATTGATAGGTCAGAGGATGACCGGAGTGCCACGGCCTGGCCCTTAGCTGGACCGGCCGTGTTCCGGAATGTTAAGCCTTTGGCTATGAAGTGAAGTCCCTCGATACCTGGATCACACGCAATTTGGCCAATTGTCAGGGAAATATCAAATGGTAACGCTCACTATTTTTTTTTGCCGGAAATAATAATCCAACCGTTACGTTTGGTTTCTATTTTCTTTTCTTCTCCCGTTACAAATGTAATAATTGATGATGATGTCAAAGATTGGCTTGAAAGTCTCCCCCATTATTCTTTATCGATTGGAGTGTTATTATTATTATTATTTTGGTCAGAATATTATTTTTTAATAATGAAATATAATATTACTTGTTAGATCCAATCTACACCTAGTATTAATTCTATAAACTAAAAAAAAAAGAGAAATAACTATTTACCGACAGTGGCGGAATTGTAAGTGGTGTAACCTCCTTTAACACTTCGACCACCGGTGATAATGGTGGATCTCATACCATCTCCGACCAACATTATGTTATCATTATAGAGACGTACGTTTATGTTTTCTTGATATATTCCTCTTTTAACGTATATCACGAACCTCCCTGACGTCACCTTTCTCCGCCCAGCAACGTCAATAGCAGCTTGCACTGTCTTGAACCGTCCTGATCCGTCTTTGGCCACCACGAGGTTGGCTTTGATGGCACGCGCAGATTGTAACTGTAGAAGTCTCCTCTCTTTACCGGAAACCCACGTTGGAAAACCTTGCGGATCAGCAGTGGTGGTTCCGTTGTTTCCGGTGGTCAAGAGGGCTCCGTTCATGGCTAGGCAGTTGCTTATGAGGTTTGAGATTTTTGTGTTTGAAACAATTGGTGTGATGAAATCCGAGACGTTAAGATCGGAGGAGCCGCGTCTACAAGTCTCGATGTTTGTAAGCGCCGTGCTTAACCATGTCTGAGCATCAAAGTCGGTGCATCGTTTCCCTATACTGGCTTTTGGAGACACGCCTTGAAGCGTCCGGTTCAGCTGCATAATGGTGTCTCCGTATAGGTCAATGCAGTCCGCTAAAACGGCTTGTTTCCGGCAGTCGGTGCAATTCCAGCCGGATCGAGTCAGCTCATCCCGAGCGGACACGGCTCGATCCATGGTTGCTTCCACCAGCATTACTCGAAACTCGGATAGTTGTGTAGGCAGTCGAAAACCATTGTGGTTTTTGAAGTAGCATTTGCATGGATCAGGGTAAGGAGTTTTGTTGCACCACCGGTCAATGCCGGTAGTGGAATTGTCGTTGGCCACGGTGGTAAGAGGATGGAGGCATAGTAGTAAAAGTAGTAAAGGAAGAGCTAGAAGAGATATTTGGTGCATCATCATATTCATGTCGCTTCTTTTGCTAAAATTAGTGATGCGGTGTGAGAGGGTGGAACCGAATGCAACTCAACGTAAAATGTTAAGAGACTAGAGAGAAAAACATGATTACAATAATCTATCTTAAAACTATATTTATAAATTGCGGTGATACTAATATGGTGAGGGTTATGAGTGAGATCTACCTTTACGTCTACATTGTTAGCTTGATGCTGTTTTGATATCGCGTGAACGATTCTACCACTTATTATTTTTAGGTATTAATATAATAAATGTTTATTTGGTTTTTTTTAACGCTTAGATTTTATTAATATTGAACCAGATACATACCTGTAAATTACAAAACGATAAAGAAGACAGTGATAAACATGATGAATAACAATGATCTTACTTATCCTATTCTTGAATGGTTTCTCCATGAAACATTGATGACGGTTCTGTCCAAAGTTAATTTTACTTCACACTGTTTGCTCTACTTTTATCCACAATAGCAGCTTGGGTAGAACACAGTTTGATCGTGAAGAAAACTCCTCGCCAGAAACATGACTAATCCGGTAATAATGAGTCTTCTTAGTCCCTTGCAAATCATTTAGTAGAATCCTGAAACGATATGATCCAACATAAAAGTTCATCGTGAAAAACGGGTTGAAGTTGTTGATGCGCCTTTAAGAGCTTAGTCAAACCGTCAACCTTCCAATCCGACAACATCCCGTCGATCTTCTAATTCGGTAACACCCATCAATCTTCTAATCCGGCAACACCCGCCGATCTTCTGGACCGGTACAAAACGAAAAATCATATAGATAATACCAAAATCCGCCATATCCAAAATACCAAAACAGATTCAATGCAAATTATAAAAAACGAAAGATAAAAAAAACAGAAGAAACGCTAAAAGAACCGGTGACGGTGTTTTAGGAACCACCAGTCACCGATCCCTAAATGGAGATTACGAAGCTTCATATGTTTATTTGTTTAGTAGTACTTAAAAGTCTTAAACAACTATACTTTTCCAAATTTCTAATACCGACAGGTCCGGCAATAACGATCCGCATCGATTATCGCTAAAAGAACGGCGTACGAGATCTTGGATACTTATAAATGTAAAATAATACGACAACAATTAAATATCGTCACTTGAGCGTATTAAAATATTACTATTAACATCCTGTTTAGAATCCAAGAAGTGAAAGTCATAAGCCAATGCATATGCTCAATACCATTTAATTTTCTTCTCTCTTGATGTGAGTTCTAATCCTTCACTTCACAAGCTATATATATCGTCAACCACCATATTTAACTATTGGATTCAAAAATAAAATAAATGCACAACCTGTTAACAAATTTCTACTGTTTTTTTCTGTTAATTAATGGTTTTCTTTCTTTATAATATCATAAGACCGTTGTTTAGTATAAGACGTCATTTCTATTAAATTTTTTTTAACGTCTTCTATTTGAATTAAGAACTCGTTCGGTCTTCATACAATATGTCTTCTAAACCATATGAGATAAAATTAAAACATATAGATGAGATTTGTCGAAAGGGTTTCTTTGCAAGTTTGTCTGCAGCTTTGTTCGAGTGTCTTGGTACCCAGGTGAACTGAACTTCCTGAAATCGTTCCCGCCAAGTATGAATTTCATGGAGTAAATAACGTAGGCCGAAATGAACGGTTCTCTTCTCAACAAGATCCACTAGGGCCTTATTATCTCCTTCGAAAACACAAGCTCTATAACCACGAATCCAAGATTGTTGCTTAACAACTAGGAGCGCCTGCAATTCCAATTCAAGTGAGTCTTGACAATTCTTCAACTTCGTCGTGCCTGCACATAAGTATGTTCCAGCTTCATCTCGCAAGATTATCCCGCTTTGGTGTCATTTCTATTAATTTATCCAGCCGTATTATTAACATGATTTGATGTTGTTACACAATAATATATATTATTAAATGGGAAATAACTTTAGTAGAATTGCACAAAAATGATATGGAAGATAAGAAATGATGACATGTAAAATTTGACATTAACTTATTTAACTAAATAACTTTATTAAGATATGTAAGTATAATATTTTTATTTTGTCATTATTTCAAATATTTATGTACTGCTAATGGAATATAATTAATATTAAATTCATTATCATTATTGTTTTGTTTTCTTTGGTGATTCTTCGATTGAGAAGAACAAGAACAAGATACTAAGGGTTTTAGAAAGATGAGCAAAAGAGATGTGTAAAACGGTTTCTTTTATTGATGATTAAGAGAATCGATTACAATTTGAGTGTAAAATCTCGGATCCTTGAACTAGGGTTTTTCCTTTGTATTTATAGTTGTCGAATCAGAGTATTTCCATATTTTTTATGGATAACTTCTATATTCGAGTCTTTCTTATACAATAAGGAATATTCCCCTTAATTCATTATTTCTTAAGATTTTGATCGGCTAAGGGGGATATCCGCCATTCCTCAGCTTGGCCATGTGTCCTACACTTTGGTCTTAGTTTACACGTACAACTAGGGAGTTTGTTTATGTCTCCTTGGTCTAGCTATGACTGGACTCTAAGGGAATAAACTTACCCCCAACAGTTGCCCCCCACTCTTCATTTTCCACGTGTGGAATTTGAAGAGTAGATCCTTTCTTAAGAGATTTCAGTTCATACCATAGTTTGGGATCGACTTTGTAGAAATAAAAAGTGAGAGTATAGCTTCAACCATAGCTCTTGTTGGAATCGCCAGTTCTCGCTGCTATAGCTTCATCCATGGTGAGTCTCATTAGCGCTTAGCGGGATGCATCTTTTAGATGAACTCTTGGGCTTGAACTTTATGGCGTAATCTGGGCTTCTTTTTTCGTCTTCGGCCCATTACCGCTAGGGTTAAATAAAGGGGAAAGTGATGAGTCTTAGTCATTTCATCTTTCCGCTTGCCTCCTCATTATCATACTAGGGTTTTCTCTCAAGAGATCACCACACTTTCTGCTTCTCCCCGCAAGTCCTTGCATCTTTCAAGTAGATCTCGTTTTGTTTTACCCTTAGTAGTGATCGCATTGATGCGAGGGTAGTAAATCTTCTATTTCTACTTAGGGTTTCACCATTGATGGTATTTTCTGAGGATCTTTGAGCAGGTTCTGACTATTTCTCTTCCGATCTTGCAGATCTCTAATGGTTCCCGTTGCTCGCATCTCTGTCGCTTCAACTTCTGGGACTAAGGTAACTTTTCTCCGCCTTTCCTCTTGTGTCGTTAGAACTTTTCTTAGGCTTTCGGTTGAGCTTCTTTTAAAAAGACACAACCTTTTTAGAATGCCTTCAAAAGTTTTAGTAGATCCCAACCCGCCGTAAGTCCTTGACCAAGAGTCATTGGAGGAAGCACAAAATCTTTTTTTATCTTCCACCACTCAAATGTGTTGATGTTAACCAAAGGGAGGCTAACTTTGGTCCCTCAGATATTGCCATCTATGAAGTGAATTTAGGGGCTGGTTTCCGGAGATTGTTGCCCCCTCTAGTGGTGGCGATGGTTAACAAGTTTGGAATCTACTCTAGCTAATTTTCTCCCCCAGCCTTCCGTGTCCTGAGGTCTCTCTACATTGTGCTGCCATGCCCGGATTTGACATCTCTTTATGATTCACCGGGAGTTGAGTTTCTGCTTCCTGCGGAGCGTCTTTGTCCCTGTCCCCGTCCTTTTAAGAAGGGTTCTTCAAGTCTTGCTGGGGACCGTGTTGTTGATGATGCTGATTATTAGACTCATATGCCTCCTCTTGCTGCACCTACTGATCCTGAAATCGCAGAGCTGGTTCTGGAGGATTTTAATGCCTATGAGTTCGACCCGCCACCGCGATCTTCTGCTTCTGCTGTGGAGTTCAGAGCTTGGAAAATTCAGAGTCATCAGAGGATGAGTTCTCTGATGCTGCATTTTGCCTGAGGACTCTCTAGGATAGGGAGATTTCTTTCTTGTTCTCCTAGAAGGTTTGTTCGTGAGGATGCTATCAGGCGTAGAGCGCCACCTGTTCCTCCAGCTATTGCAGATGATGATGACGAGGAGATTAAGAGTGAGGAGTCTGATGAGGAGGAGACTCAAGAGACTCGTGTGGATCTTGTGCGAGAGGAGGCAAGACGGAGCGAAGAGCGCTCCAAGAGGAGAGCAAACTATGCCTCAAAAGATGCATGGAGGCGCCCTAGAGCCAGACCCGGACAAAGACCTAGCACTTCCAGAGCAGCTCAATAGTTCTCTTTCCTCTTTCTTTTCATTTCTGTTTTATTTTTCTTTTTATTTGGATTGTTATTTTTATTTGCTACTTACCTCTTCCTTGGATTTGTTTCACATTGAGACGGTGTGAGATAAGTCTAGGGGAGGTTACTTATGCTTTTCTTTTTCTTTTTCTTTTGGTGTGAGTTTTGGACAATTTTGATGTTTTTATCGAGTCATTTTATGAATTGTTTATGCTTCATGATGATTTCAGACTATTATCTCTGCGCATTGCACTTTATTTATATTCTCATTGTCCATTTCATTTGGGCTTTTAGTGCAGGCAAACCGGAATAAATCATGACCAAACTCCCCACCTAAAATCTCTCGAACTCAGACTTTTGTCTGAAATGTTATTAACTCTATTTTATTTGGCATACTAATGACCTTAATTGCTTTGATCCAGGAACTTGAAATCAGGAATCAAACCCATCATTCAGGATTACATCCCCATTTTTCTACCATTATTTTTAGCAATCCTGAGTGACCAGACTCATCTTTAGTCTGGCACCACACCCTTACCTTATCTCCTTGAATCTCTATGCATTTATTTTTGATGTTATATGCACACATGTGTAATAACAATGGAGAGAATAGGGTAGACATGATCCTTCTAATTGCTTTGGTAGGATCGAACAATTTAGGTTGTTTTGACCCGATCCTGAGTGTCTGATTTCTTGGTGTTGGGTGTTTTGGAGGTTTAGATGGATATGTTGCATTTTTCATGCTGTAAAATTTAAAAATGTCATTGTATTGCTAATTTCTACCATATTTTCGTTTGTATTAAAAAAAAAAGAGTTAAATTTTATTTCTTTGTATCTTGTTTAGAAATTAGTATTTGCATGTTATTTTGTTGATTGGATTCACTCTAAAGAATGCACGTATTTGGTTTACTTTTTGATTGGTGGTTTGTACTTGGGTAGTAGGGGACGTGGATATCAATATAGTCTTTCTCTTCTGTGATTTTGCATAATGCCTTGCATCCTGACGCAATTCTTGATACCTGAAACACTCAAAGCCTCACCACTAAAATCCTTGAATACGTAGCCTGATTTCCTGATTACGAGTTCTTTGATGAAAAAGTTTCGCGCATATCTTGAATGAATGTAGAGAGTTATTAACATGAATGCTGAGTTTGTAGGTTCATATTTTGGAGTATGGATGGGCTTGGGAGGTCATGCAGCGATTCTTGGGGAAAATGATCTAATTGTTCTAAGTCTATATGGTTAGCGAAAGTAGTGCAGACTAAGGTTTTGTAATAGCATAAGATCCATTTGGTTTTTAAAAATTCTCTTCTCATAGGCTTAATCTTCGTTTTCTTTACTTGAGGACAAGCAAAGATTCAAGTCTGGAGGATTTAATGTGTTCGCATTTTAGTGGTTTTATTACGGTTTTTATACGAGAAATATGGTTTTAGTATGTATTTGGATCTCTTTGGAGCGGATTTGTGTTCTTTAGTGTTTTTAGAAGAATCAAGCTTGAATACACGAAAAGATTGCATTTTGAACGGATTTCAAGAATCGAAGGAAGTATTCATGAAGAGAAGAAATCCTTGTCCAGGATCGATCGATCCCTGTCCCGTATTTTGCAGACTGATTTTGAAGAACCAGACTGAACTTATCGTGAACCGGATTTTATAACTAAAACCTAAACTCGTGTTTCTTGTTTCATAATGTTGTTTTTCTGTGTTTTTGAGAGCAAGAGAGAGATTTGAACCTAAGGAGAACAATCATCTTCCGTAATCCGAATTCGAGAAGAATTCTGAACCTTACTCTTTATTTTTTTATCAATACAATGATTTCTCTCTCTGATTTGATTTGTGTTGTTTCTCTGATCATGAGTGAGTAGTTTGCTTGTTGGGTTTAGGGTTCTCACATAGGGATTCATGAATTGTTGACATAGAATTGTATGATTAGGGATTTAATCAATTGAATCTTCATCTAGGATTGTTCATAATGCATGAAATTAACTTGATCACTTAGTTTCTGATCTTAGGTTGTTTAACGCCTGGAAAGTGTTCGATTAAATGCCTGAAAGAATCTTAAACGAGCAATTTATCTTAAGCCAATGGAAGTTGATGTTTAAGTGAATTCTTAACCTATCAAACTTTTTTAGAATGCATAATTAGAATTCGAGAGTCAATGGAAGCTAGTCTCGAAGTTTCTAATACATAGGGAATTGATATTACGGAAGTAGATCAATTCTACAATTATGTTTGAGTTCAAGACGATTTAAAACATGTTCCCTAGTCAATAATTCGAATTAACAATGAAATGTTTCCCTGAGAATACCGAATGCCCAACTCTTATTTGATTGATTTACATCCCATAGTCATTTGTCTGCTTTCTCTGCTTTCTGAATTTCGATTTTCTGCATCCTTTGCAAAATATCCTTTTAGCTTTAGCCCGCTTTTGATCTAAAATTCTTCGTGCTACCTTTGGTCTCTTTGGATTCGATCTCGAACCACAACAACATACTTTCTGTGTTTGCAATGTTATCTCGGGAAAAAACCTGAGCTATCACCTATCTCAAACATGAGGACTTAGAGGCCCTAGAAGAGGCGGTGGCCAAGGCTAGACGATCTAGTGAAGATGCCTTGGCAAAACTTTCAGTTGAGAAGAAAAGGACTGGAGCTTTGTAGAAGGAGTTAGAGGCGAGGAGTTACGAAGTCAAGGAGATCAAGGAGGTGCCAGCGAAGGCTCAAGGAGAGGCAAATCATTTTACTGCCTTGATGGAGGCTAAAACAAAGGAGGTAGATAGGGCTATAGCCAAGGCGGAGATAGCCGTTGGCGTTACAAAAGTGAGGGCCAAATAGGAAATCGCTAAGGACTTCTTAAATGGGGCTCACAAAGGCTGGCATTTGTCCAATTTTGACTTTGAGATCCAAGAGATGCGCCACCTGGAGGCCTTGGCTGAGGGTAAGACCGCTCCTCCTATGGAGGTGATGCTGGTATCCCTGGCTAAGGGCCATCCTGATTTCCCAAGCCTCGAGGCCCCTCCTCAAACGAACACCCCTGAAGGCGTAAAAAATCATTTACTTTTATTTTGGTATGTAGGCCTTGGCTCCGGCCAACGTCAGTGTCCATATTGTAAGGGCCCCTTCATGGGCATGGAACTCTTTCAAGCCTTCGTGCCCTTGAATTTGTCTTTGGGCTAAAAGGCCTTTTGAAACTTTTCTAGGTCCTTGAGACCCAAACTTTTAATCTTGATAGGCCCCCATGGCTTAATCCCATTTTCTGTTTGGCTTCTTCTTACTGCTTTTCACTCATTCGACCTCTTTACTGCTCGATCACCTTCTTAGTCTATTATATTGGTAGACATACTATATCGAGGAGATGCCAAATCAATGCTGAAGTCTTGGTGAACCGCAACAACTGCCTTTGTAACAGATGGGTTTGAACCGAATTATCTCCAAACTTCTTTTTGAAGGTGTAGACTATGGATTCGGGTCCATTTTTAGATGTCCGATCCTGTCAGATCTATGGAAAATGTCAGCTTCTTGCATTCTCTTCTGTGTTTTAGGGCTTTCTTGCTCTTTGGGCATGACATTCAGATTTCTTGGGCTTTCGGCATGGATGGTTGAAGCACTCTTTGATGTTGTTTCCGGTCGCGCTGTTGGGGCCTAGATATCCATAGCTTTGGTAGATCCAAGATATTGTGTCGTTGAATCCATCTTCGAGGAAGCGTGGGGCACATGGCCCTAGTGGACTATGGTCTATGGGTATTAGATTTACAAACTTTTAGTTTTGGTATCTAAGCCTGGGGGCACATGGCCTTAGAGAACCAGGGGTCTGTGGTTGTCATAACCAAGTTTAACTGTCAGGAATCTAGCCTTGGTGAACCATGGGTTCATATCTGTCAGACTATGAATGTCTGGTTCTGTGAGACAAGGTGTTGCCAATTTTACGCTTTATGTGGGAACCGAAATTCTCACTGTCAATGTTATGTGGTTCACAGACTCTCTGTAGCCAAAGATCGACAGATCAAGCAGTGAGTAAAAAGGTTAATAAATAAGAAATACGAAACTAAGAGATAAACAGATTACGAAACGAAAAAAGTTGATAACGAAAGTGAATTAATACGAAACAGATTGCGAAGTGACATGCATTTAACGGTGGTAAAGTAATAAGATTCGTAAGAATAGATAAACGTGAACGAATACAGAATGAATACGAGAGCAAATGAAAAGTAAAACGAAAAACGTAAGCGAAGAATGATTCGACAAACACAGATAACAAAGAAAGTTAAGGGATCTTATTTGAATTCGTGATCGGAGCGTGCGCAACCGGTGTAAAGCCGTGGCCGCAATAACTGTTGGCGACGATTACCTAGAACTACAACGTAGAGTCGTAACCTTGTTGAGACGTAGCTCGCTAACGAATAAAAGTAAGAACCCTAGTTTTTTTCTAATTGTTTTGCGGTGATGAAAAGTTGTTGTGATGAAAAGTTCTCTTTCAACCATCATCCTTGCGTCCTTTATATAGATCTTCGTGGGCTTGGCTCGTTTCCTTTTCCGTCCCGATTCGTGCTTATCCCTTCGTGGAAATATTCCTTTTTCTTGATTCGCATATATCCTTTTTCGAGATCTTTCCTTATCCTGCCGACTTTGAATTTAATCACGAAACCCTAGCGAAACCGTCATTGCAAATGGGCCAATTCTCGTCTAGAATCGTTAGTGGACTTATAATCGCGGTTTGGGCCCTTTTGGGCCGTTTCGCGTCTAAGTGACTTTTACGACTCCTTTCGGAGAAGTCATTCTTCGTATGGCTTTGCAATGATAGTTTCATGAAATGGTAGTACTGATCGTATAGTTTGGACTCTTCCGGCGCTTAAGTTAATTGTCATCGTTTTACACGATCGATACGAAATCCTACGGAAAAGACGAATCCTCACGATTGTCATTACGACGGTTTGACGGGAACTCCAATTGAGACAAAACGAGAGACGATCAAGTGACGATTCAAAGGAAATGACGATCGAAAATGACGTGGTTCAGTCAATGGACTACGACAGAACATTATCCGCGTCTCAGCGCCAACCGGCGCCAAGACAGACACTCTATCTTAGCGCCAATTGGCGCCAAGACGGACCTCCGGTCTTGGTTCCAATCGATGTCTAGATCGGCNAAGACTCGTTTGTAGGTTTGGCGTCAATCGGCGTTTAGAAATTTCTTCGAAGCGACGCGGTTCTTTAACGCTTTTGGTGGTTTCGTATCGCTCCGAACGACGTAT
Source organism: Anastatica hierochuntica (assembly GCA_900406275.1). Taxonomy (NCBI): domain Eukaryota; kingdom Viridiplantae; phylum Streptophyta; class Magnoliopsida; order Brassicales; family Brassicaceae; genus Anastatica; species Anastatica hierochuntica. The sequence continues at coordinate 44 of OVAN01001974.1, read as the reverse complement.
CGTGTGGCCTTGTGAGAGTTATCCGAGAACCATCGATGCTAACC
>OVAN01001973.1:15422-36508 GCA_900406275.1 Anastatica hierochuntica | reverse complement strand
TCACATACATGCTTAGATGGCCAACAAACGAGAGTTGAGCCTTGTAGTGTGAATAGGTGAATAAATCTCCGTCACGAGAGTGGGTTGGTCGATAATTTAGGGATCCTTGACCGGGGAATAGCTTTAACCGTTCAATAAAGTCTTAGGAAAGTCATTACTCGCTTAGATTGAACCCGGACCAATTACCACTATCTTGAGATCCTCTTTTCTCTTATTGCTTAGAACTTATTTGCTTTGTGCTTTGTTTATTGCTCTTTGATTACTAGTTTTGTTTATGATTGTTACCTTGCTATGGATAGATCTAGTAGAGAATTGTGACACCCTTACTAGATTGCTCCCTAGACTAGTTTTTCTAGTGTCATTCTCTTTGTTTAAGCTCTTCTAAACTATTCAATCCTTGGACGATACCTTTCTTACTACAACTAGACCCCGTCAATCTTGTGGGCTAGGAGCGGTTGTTAGGTCTTTACAAATTTTAAAGCTTGTCGGTAAAACGCTCCGCAACAATTAGCTCTATCGCAAGAATTGGCCGATTTCCACGATGTCTTCCATGTCTCTAGGTCACCACTCTATTTAACCCCGTCTCTGCCTCGAGAAACGCACCACAATTTTACTCGTAGCAAATCTCTACAGAAATCCCGCAAGATTCCACGAAACCCTAGCCGTCCGATGCCACCCTTGCCATCTGAACCTTCGTCGAGCAATCTCCACCACGCCGCCGCCGACCTCATCATGCCAAGCTCTTCCGCGACCTCCCACTACCACCGCAACTCACCACGAGCCTCGGAAATCGCGCCGCCGAGCCACCAACCGCAAATCTATCCATTCTGAGCACCACAACCATAATCTGAGCCTCCCGTGGTGGTTCTCGATCCGATCCGTGTGCCACAAGTCCACGCCGAACCGATTCGAGCACCTCCGTCTTCGTCCGAGCCCCGCATGACCACTTCTGATCTGACCCGAGCCTCCACGAGATCTTCCGAGCCATTGTCGCCGTCGATCGTGCCTTTCCGCCGCCGATCAGCCCTTGCCTTGATTCTGAGCCGTTGTGCCCGCGAATCCGAAGCTCTTCCGTGGCGTTTCCATCATTTGTGAGGTAGTTTCTCACTTTTGGGATCGTTTTCCGCGTTTCCGAGAGTTCCCGTAGTTTTTTGTGGTTCGGGTTTTGGAACTTTCCATTTTTGGAAACTTTCTATTTTTAGCAAGTTCCCAATTTAGAAAGTTTTTATTTTTGGAAAGTTTCCTTTTTGGGAACGTTTCTATTTTAGGAAGGTTTCCTAATTTAGTAGTTTCCATTTCTGGAAGTTTCNTTTCTGGAAGTTTCCATTTATGGCAGGTTTCCATAAATGGAAAGTTTCCTTTTCAGGCAGGTCCCAGTTTAAGGTCTAACCTAGGTTCCTTTTTGGTTCAGGTTTGGATGTCTCGTAACCAGTTCAGAAGTTCTCCCGCATCTGTTTCCATCTTCATCTCAGGCTAAGGTGAGGAGCTAAACCCGTAGTTATCCCCCCGTAGAACTGGTTTAGGATGTTTTCTCTGGTAGTATAGATTTAACGCGTCTTGCTTGATAGTTCTATTTGAGCGTCGAGTCAATCCTTCTTGATGAATGAGCATGCTAAGTCTAAGGCATTGCCTTAGTGATTAAGAGTTTGTATGAGATTGGTGTGTGTGAGACGGAGATTGCGTACACCTCTGGAGTGGAAAAGAAAGTCCTGGAACCATATATACCGGTTAAGTGGAAGTGAAAGGAAGTTCGATCACTGTAGTGTTTCGCAGGTTACAGAGTGTGTTGCCAGAGGTTTTTTTTAGGGCATCTTTGTACGTCATGCTTGCTTGTGTTACAATAGGTGCATGTTTGGTGTTAAATGTATGCTGGCTTAGAAGGCATTCTATGTCTTTTCTGGGGTGTTGCGTGTTTAGCAACTCACCCCCTCGCTGAGTGATTCCCCTATCATTCACCCCTCTCTTTCCCTTCCCTCCCCCTCTTTGTTTTGCAGGTGAGCATGACGAGTAGCCAAAAGATGATGATCGGTCCGGTGTTCGATTTTGGGGTGCTGGGTTATTTAAATAAGTTTTTGCATTAGTATTATTAGACTTGGTTTTTCTTGCGGTTTTATTGAACTCATTGATTTATGATGCTAGTTGTATGGATCTTACTATTTTTATTTAATAAATGTTAGTCGATTTTAAGGACTATGTCTTGATTCGGTTTTGAAGACTAAGTCCTGTTAGATGCTCTGATGGAGGTGTGCAGTGTAGTTCCTGTGGATAGCATGCGCGGGGGAGACCCTGACGAGGGAGAACCTGGGTGCTGGTTGTTTGGCTGGTAACACGCGCGGGGCCCCTGACGAGGCAGAACTGGATGTTACAATTTCACCAACAGTTCTTCCTCCAGCTGTTGATCTGATTCAACCATTGAATCCGATGAACTCTAATGTTCCAATGCAATTCTTAATGATTATGATAATTTGTGCTTTCTAAATAGTGCGGGTCATGGTGGCTTATATACGTATGGCCTTGAATATGCGCAACAAGCTTGGCTTTGTCGACGGTAATATTCGTAAACCTCCTGATCGCCATAGAGATTCTGTTTTTTTTGTCTTGGTATAATGACATGGTAGCAACTTGGCTTATAAATTCAGTATGGAAGAAAATTGGTCAAGGTCTTTTGTTCACATCAAAAGCTGAGGGTATTGGAACAATTTCATGTCTCGATTCAAGTCAATGCTCCTAGGATATATGAGATAGAACATCGTCTTGGAAATATTCAACAAGGATAATTAGATGTCAGTGCTTATTATACTAAATAACTTTGTGGGAGGAATATAAAAATTAGATAAAGATACCCACTATGTACTTTTGGCCGTTTCGAATGTAATGTTGCTGCCTTAAGGAAAACTTTACAGCAGAAGGGTTGCCTTACAAAGTTTCTAGTGGGGTTGAATGAAACCTATTAGCAAACAAGAAGGCATATATTGATGCTTAGACCTATTCCTACAATGAAGAGATTTATAATATGGTGCCACAAGATGAGAGGCAAAGGGTGATTACACGAATGATCAAATTGATATTTCACACGATTTTATGAGGGCAGTGACTATGGTCAAGATTCTAAATATTTGGCAGCTACACAATACATATAGGCCAAGAAAAAATCAGAACAAGCATTTATATACTCATTGTGGTAAGATGGAGAGTCAAAATCTAGAATACTCTCAATATAAAAAAAGAGTCTCAATACTCTCTTGTGATCTCAAATACTCTCTACTTTTAATGAAGAATTGCAAAATCCATTTTGCCCTTACAAAAATAAATTAATGGTCAATAAATTAAATAAAACAACCACTAAGAAACTTACATCTTTCTTTTTCCAACAACCAATAAAATCAATAAAAACAAAAAAACAACCAATCATATTACTTCTCTATACTCCTTCATTTTCTTCTTCTTCTTCGTAACATAACACCACTGAAACAAAACTTCAAAATTTCGAACCTTACATCTATTTCTCCACCATTGAAATCGATGCTTCAAAATGAAGGTTAATTCGTCTTCTATGACGTAAATCGATCGAGTTTGAGAGAGTTTGAACTCGATTTGAGAATATAAAAAGAAGAAGAAAATTTTGTGTAATTTGGGGATTTCAAATCAATTTGAAATTGGTGTTGATAAATCGAGTTTAGTGTTTACGTCGAATCAGAATTTGAATTGAAAAATAATATTTGATGATTGTGGTTTAATCATAGTGAATCATAAGTAGATTAATATTTTTCATTGAGTATAACTTAGTCAAACAGGTAAAAGTTAGATAGTTAAATACTTGTATCATTGATAAAATTTGGTAAAATTGATATAACTGATATGGATATGAGAGTAATAATGTAGACTTTTATAAATTTTTTAGGAGATGAAAGATAATCCTTCCATAAACATACGTTTTGATTATAGAGGATATTATACAATGTCAGAAAATTTCTATAAATGACATCTAAGAGAAACATATTGATTTTTTTAATCAATATAAATTGGAAAAACTGGGAAATAATTTGCTAACTTCAGAAAAAAAAATTATATTAATTATACAAAAATACAAATATATATTAGGTACTAGTTTTTCATAATGGTTTGTATAACAAACAACAGTTAAATAATTGAAAAAAACAACCCACAAATAAATAGAAAAAATCATCATCATACTAATAAATAACAAATAAATTGACAGAGACTAATACTTATTATTTAACTAAACAACCAAAAAAAAAGTTTGAGTGATTGATTCCTTAATATTTTTCATTGTGCATGAAACATCATACACTTTTATGATATATTTGATGATATTAACAACATAATATTTCAAAAGTTGCAAAAATAATGTTTTGAAATATATTTTTTTATGAATATATTTTAAATGTACCTAAATAACATAATATAATTGGTACAATAAAAAAAATTAATTTGGATTGTGGTAAAACCAACTAAACTGAAAAATGTCAAAATTACAACTTGAAGATTTTAGTGAAACTTCAAACGTGGGTGCAACTTACCTGATTTTGGCTGCTGGAATGTGAAACACGTGCAAAAATGTATTGGATTTATTATTTTATTGTTTTTAAATTGTGAAACTTGGTATAATTTTTACTAAGTTTTGCCAATTTAACAAACCAAAATTACAAAATTATACCAATGAAAATGCGCGAATGTGAAAAATGTTATGCATCCAATTCAAATTCGGTTGATCTCATTCGATGTCATCTTCGCCATCTGATTCATTTCACTTTACAAAGGTTTTACTAAATTAAAGAACGAAGATAACAAATTGTCTTATGGGTTTCGTAGTTATAATATTTTCTGGTTTTTTCCAAAGAACACGAAAAAAAATCTAAGAAGGAGAAGCAGAAGATGAAATCGAAGAATAACAAAGGGAATAAGAAGAGAATCATAAAAGAAAAACTCTAAATTGAAGAAGGAACCTACATCTAAGAACCATAAATCAAAGAATGAAAAAAGTACCAAGTTAATAATTCAATTTGAAAATTTTGGTAAAACCTTTTTCTGGGTTTCGTAGTTATATTGTTTTATGGGTTTTGTTTCCGAAGAACACGAAAAAATCTAAGAAGGAGAAGTAAAAGATGAAATCGAAGAATAACAAAAATAATAAGAAGAAAATACTATAAGAAACACTTTAAATCGAAGAAAGATCCTATATTGAAAAACCCTAAATCAAAGAAGGAAAACTAAGAAAAAATTGATGAAGAAGAAAAACTATAAAACCAAGTCAAAGAACCCTACATTCAAAGAAAAAGATGATGAAGAAGAAGATGTTTGTGTTCAAAGAAAAAAAGAAAAAATAAAAAAAACCAGAAACGTAGATCGATTTAAAGTCTTTCTTATTTTGTAATTTGTTTGACCCGATTAAATTGGATTCGGGTGTGGATGATCCGAATAAAGGGTGGTTGGGTTTGTAAATAAGTTAAACTCTCTTCACTTTTTGGTCACTTACTTATTTTTCACATTAAAATTAATAATTGAAAAATGTAGTTTTTAAGGAGGAGTATATTGATCCATCTTTTTTGAAAGAGGAGTATTCTAGCATTTGATTCTAAGATGGAACACACTATTTAGAAGTGTTACGAGATTCATGGATATTCTTCTGGATGTAGAAAAACCAACACAAAATACTTACAACAAGTCCTATCATGCTCAAACTCAAAGAAGTAAAAAAAAAAAGCAAGTCAAGACCACAATTCAAGTTTAATACCTCTACATGAAATACTTAACAAAGAACAATTTCTAATGTCTTCACTGGTATGAAAAATGTTCCCACATCATATATGCGTCCTCAAACAGATTTTATTGTGTTAGTGGATAAAAGTTCTACACCATATTTGCCTCCACCTTTTGTGGCTGCAACAAATATGGATGTTCCATTTAATCAAGCTTAGATTCAACTTCTCATGCAATAGCTGAACAATCATGTCTCTATTTCAAAGTTTCCAATTAGTCATTCCACTTCTTCTATTATTAATTCATATATTATGGCAAATCAATCATCTTCAAGTAATGTTTCTGGTCTAACATCTAGTTTCAGATATGAAAATCACACCCTCACTTTCCAGCATCAATGCTTGCCTTTAATTCTCTCTTCTATTCTCTTAGGTTTTTGGATGATTGACAATGGGACTACTATTCATGTTTTTTTGATCTTTTTTTGTTTAGAGATATTCAATATTGCATTAGATATAACTGTCTAATTACTAAATGGTACTAAAGTTCCCATTAATGCTACTGGCACTGTACATCTCTTTGATTCTTTGGTTATGTATAAGTTGCTTCATGTGCCTAGTTTCATTTTAAATTGAGAAGTGTGAGTAGTCTTCTTCATGAAGATAATTGTTAAGCTCATTTTTATCCTACTTATTGTTATCTCCAGGATCTTTCTCAACTCTGATGATTGGGAGGCGTGGTCTTATCGATAATTTGTACATCTTACAAGTTCATCCTCTCCAAGAGCCATTATGTGGATCTATAACATTAGATGGGAGTTTTTGGCATTGTCTCGTGGACATCCTTCTCTTGCAAATTTAAAGTTTTATCTGGTACGTTTTCTTTGTCTAAGTCTAGTATGTATTTGGAAAATCATTGTCATGTTTGTCCATTAGCTAAACAGAAGCGTTTGTTGTCATTTCCTTTTCATAATAACATGTATTCTCATCCTCTTGTTCATTTAGACAGATGGAGGACTTTTTCAATAGAATTGATAGAGGGTTATATGTATTTTTTAAAACTAGTTGATGATTATACTTGGGGTGACATGAGTTTATATGCTCAAGAATAAAAGTGATGTTTCTATTATCTTTCCAATTTTTCTAAAACATATTCAGACACAACATGATAAGAAAATAAGAGCAATACGAAGTGATAATGCTCCTGATTTAATCAAAGGACATGGTATGATTCATTACTTTTCATGTGCTTATCCTCCACAACAAAATCTAGTTGTTGAGAGAAAGCATCAATATTTGTTAAATGTTGCACGAGCATTGTTGTTTCAATCAAATTTTCCACTCACATATTGGAGTGATTGTGTAACTTACATCTTTTTTCTGATAACTAGAAGTCATATGCCACTATTAGGAAATATTAGTTCATATGAGAAATTTTTTTCAAAACCATTGAATTATTCAATGCTTAGATCTTTTAGATGTCTATGTTATGTTTGTTCACATGATAAATATATAAATAAGTCGATACATAGAGCTAAATCATGTGTTTTTTTTGGATATTCATCGGGTTACAAAGGGTGTAAGGTTTTAGATATAGATACACTTGTATTATTTCACGAAATGTCACTTTTTACGCGACTGTATATCCATTTCAATCTCATGAAGCTATTGGCCCGAGTTTCTTTTCTCATTCCATATTGCCATTGCATGTTCCATTTACTCTTGATAATGTTTCCCATAAATCTAGTCTCTCTTCCAGTACTACTCTTGGTCAAAATCATGTCTTGAATAGTGAGTCTTCAAATTCTACATCACATTTAGGATCATCTTTGCATATTAGAGATTCCTCTTCATCATCTCACATACATCTAGAATCCCCTGTATCATTTAGTACAACACATATATCATCAAAAATAGTAACATTTGATAATCATCTTAATACTCTTGTCATTAAAAGATCAAAACAGATAAACTAAAGCCCCACATTATTTGTCTTTCTGATTACCATTATGCTCTTTTAAAATCACATTCTACTTCTATTCTTTCCACACATACCACACCATATCTTTTATCCTCAGTGCTTTCTTATAAATAGATGTCACCACATTATTACCAATATCTTCTTTCCTCTTTAATTAAAACATAACCAAAAACTTTTATACAAGCGATAGTATATGATAATGGACAAAAGCTCTCAGTGATGAACTCCATGCTATGGAACAAAAAAGAACCTAGAGGATCACTTCCTTACCTTTAGGGAAGAATGTCATTGGTTGTAAGTGGATCTTTACAATCAAAGACAAACCATATAGGACTGATGAGAGTTATAAGCCAATGTTTAGTAGTCAAAGGTTCTACATAAAAAGCAGGTGTTGACTTTAATGTGCCTTTTTCCTATTGGTAAACTAACAAGTAGCAATCTTCTCCAATGCATTTTTTTATTGTGATCTGGATGAAGAAATTTATATGAGTCTTCCTTCAGGTATACATTTGGTAGTTCTAAATCCTTGGGTGAGAATTTAGTTTGTCGTCTTCATAAGTCCATTTATAGCTTAAAACAAGTGTCTAAGAAATGGGACATACTCATTAATTCAGTCTTCATAGATGTTGGTTTTGAACATTCGTAGTTCGATACTACATTGCTTGTAATAGAAACATCAACTAATTATTTTGAAATATTAGTATATGTGGATAATATTGTTATAACTAGTTCGATAATTTTGCAGCACTTAAAGCAATGTTTGCTAAGGCTTTTACAACTAAGGACTAAGGACCACTCAGAATTTTTTGGTATAGAAATAACAAGATCGACTAAAGGTATATCAATGTATTAGAGGAAATACACTCTTGATTCACTAGAGGAAGCTAGTTTGTTGGGATGTAAACCTAGTAGTTTTCTTATGGATCCTTATACTTATGTTAGCAAAGATGTAGTACCTTCAACAAAGCCTTTTTGTAAACTCATTAGCAAATTATTGTATTTGACCATCACTCGACTAGATATAATCGTTACAATTCACAACTTAGTCGGTATCTACATGCTCCTACATATGTGCATCTCCATGCAATTTACAGGGTTCTTAAGTATCTGAAAGGAGAACCAGGTCATGGACTATTCTATTCTGCAAAATCTGAATTTTGTCTTAATACATTTCCTGATGCACATTTGGCATCGTGCCCTGACACTCGAAAATTAATAGCTAGTTATTCTGTGTATCTTGGCACTTCTTTGATTTTTTGGAAGTCTAGGAAGTAAGATTTTGTGAATAGGAGTAGCATGGAAGTAGAATATTGCAGCACGAAATATGCTATACGAGAGAATCATTTGGCTGCGACAAATTTTAGTGGATTTTTCAGAATTTATGTGAAGCTTGTGGTAAAATTATTTTGCGATAACAAGTCGACAATCAACTCCTAGACATACTTACCAAGCTATTATATCCAGAACATTTTCATTCTTTGCTTGGTCGTATGTCACTTTCAAGTCTTTTTAAACCTTTATTACCTTCAGTTTGTAAGGGTTGAAGGGGTATATCACGAGTATTTTAGTCTTGGTATATGTTAGCAGTGCATATAAGTTTATGTTAACATACTAGATCATTTATATATATACTCAGAATAATCATTTACGATTGATTTAATGTGAATAATAATAAACTTTACTCATACTTATTCTCTTTCTTCTTTAAGTTCTTGAGGTGGATTTGAGATTACAAGCTTGTTACTCTCAAACCTTTGTTCTCTATATACTAACCAAGGAAAAATTACTAAAATAACAATCTTGATTAAATTGACCGACTTAGTTAAAGAATATTTCAAGATTCTCTTGGCTTATTAAGACGAGAGAACACACATTATCTATTAGAAAATAATGAAACTTATTATAATAGGATTGATAAAACTCTCAACACTGTGTATGTTCCATTGTTGAGTTTGTTTTTTTCTATTGCGAGACTTATGTATATGCTTTTAAAACGTGTTATATACTAAAATGCAGTTGATTTAAATTACTCTCGAATGTTTCTTTAGTTTGCTATTTTTTGATTTGACCAAATATTTCACGTCCGAGCAAGACAAACTCCCATACTGTGTTTAGAGCCACCAAATTTATGGTACTTCGAACAAGTATCATTGCTATTGCAACTTTTTAGTTATAACTGTCAAAGACATCATCCTTTATATGCTTGCATGATGACAACCGGTTGGGGAATGATACTTTCAAATTTATCAAATTCGTGTGACACCATTGATGTATCATTTGTTGTTGTGACATAATTGTTTTCTTTGGTTGGTTTTTCGGAATGACTACGCGTAAAAGACAAGTAGGTTGTGAATCAAGTTAAAAGTGAAAGTCTTCAAAAAGGGATGAAATGCTTTTGAAATCAATTTTCTTGAGTGAGATAGAGGAGAGTGGAATTTTGTGTTGCGAGGTGAAATCTACAGATCTACTAAGGAATGCCCAAAACGAAGGCAAATCTCTGGGTATCTACCAACGCTGATGTGCAAAAGCATGAGGAGCGAACGAAATTAGATACCTTGGTAGCCCATGCCGTAAACGATGAGTGTTCATCCTTGGTCTACGCATATCAGGGGTCCAGCTAACACGTAAAACACTCCGCATGGGAATACAGTCGCAAGATCAAAAATCAAAGGAATTGAAAAGGGCTTGCACATGAAAGGTAAATAAAAAAATCAATCATTTAACACTAAAGATGATATCATAGAAAGCTACCTAAAAACCCCTAACCGACTATACGAGCTCAAGAAGTGCACATTGTTCACTCTTTTGGAACAGTGGCAGAGTCAACCTTCACGAAGAAGAACCTCTTTCGCCAATCCGCATCATTGGTTGAGAATGTGAAGATCCCGAGACCAGGGCACATCGAGAGGTTATAGGTTCCCCCTACTCCCTTCGTAGGAGGGCTCTCTTTGATGGAATACATATCCATCAGGTTCGTGATGCCAAACATGATACCTTCTTCTTGAGACCTCGTGATCAAGCCCATGATAACCCGAATCACAGAGGGAAAATGTGTGAGAGGGCTAAACCATAGTGGTCCAACATATTTAATAAGAGGTTCTGGAGGGGAAATTTGAGATGGCACTTAGTGATGTAGTACTATGGATGCAAAACCATCCTTCAGGGGCGTGTTCAGGGGTCTCTGTTGGACTTGCAACCTTCACTAAGTCTTTTGGAGCTCCATCCTCCACCATCAAGTTCCAAACTTCCTATTTGGAAAGAGATGAAGATTGGTGAGGACCAAAAACTGTTCCCCTAGGCTCATCAGAGGCCTTTGCCTTCGGATCACCTCCCTTCCTCACGCGCTTGGACTTTTCCTTTGGATCACCATCCCCCTTCGCATGCTTGAGCTTTTTATCTTCCACCGGAACCCTAGACCCTCTGGCTTCATCTTTCTTTTTCTCCATCAGAGACTAAAGAAGAATATTCGATAAAGATGAGAGAAAGGAAATATTAAATCAAGGAAACCTAAGGAATCAAAAACCTAAGAGATTAACCTAGAAAAAGAATGAAGATCGAATGGAAAAATCACCATGACAGGAGGTGGATTAGACTCTTAGATATTTGCCTGCGACTAAGAAAAAAAAAAGGAAATAAAATCTGAAGCAATGTAAAGCAAAAGAAAGAAGAGAAAGAGGTTACCTTGTTGAGTGTGCGGGAAAACATGAAGTGATGGACAGAGAAAGTTAATGGTTATTTTATATCATGTTAAAGCGCAAGAATCGAGGGTCTACTCTTCCCTTTCACCATATCTCAGCCGTTTGATCAATAACAATTGATCATGATCCTTGATTTCAATTAGATGAAATCTCGTGTAAAGATATGGAGTTATTAGCATCCGAGATATAGGAGCCATACTGCAGATGTTGGGGCAATTGTTGGGCCCAAATCTCATTCTTCCTGAAGGCCCAGTAACAAACAATAAATTCCAAAGAGATGATCTTTGAGGCCCAAGCAGACCCACGTACCTCGTAAGCTGTGTGAAAAATTGAGCAGTTGGAGGTGTCTAGATCTGTGGAGGAAATCTTAGAGGCATCAGATGGTGGATGAGGGTCAGTCGTCTGGTATATAAAAGGAAGGAGGTGGGAATGCATAAGAGGAGGTTGGAACCTATTGAAAGACCTAGAACAAATACCTTATTTCATCTTTTGTAAACAAAATCATTATTCTCGAATTCAATTCTCTTATAATCACTTTTCAAAATCAGTCCATCAAAAGCTCTTGTAGGATTCACTCACGAATCGTTTTCCTCACCAAAACGTTTAAAAATCGGAGTGTAGATTTAGCTATCCACATGTTGGTGGACAAGTATTCATGGAAAATTAATATAAGATTTCTAATCTCGAAACGAAGGGCGATGATGCTCACATGGAATTTTTTAGATATTAGACTAAAAGCAATGCTTACATGGAAATTTTTAAAAAATTAGAGTTGATATCAATATTGTTGTGAGATTCACAATAAATAACATGGAAAAAAGGAAGATGAAGATGACGCTTTTAATGTACGAGACTAAGAGGAAGGCATGACTTTTTATGAAGGTTATGGACAATTTGAGAATACCATAATATCATTATTTGCACAATGAAAAAAATACGTACATGAATGGATGAGCCTTTTTGGGTAATAAGGTTGCAAAGGTGCCTCTTTGGTGAATTTATCTTCCTCAAAAGCTCTGGTAAAACATAAAGCAAGACTGATGCAACACGGATTGAGCATGGAGCTGGAATGGAGCTGAGCTCAAGTGAAGATGAGCATGAGGATGATGAAGAAGAATCGAATTCAGATCAAGGACCAATCAAGCTATCCAATGGACCAATTACAAGATCACAATCCCAGAAGCTTCATAATTGAATTCAGACTTTGGTTTACTACAAACCAGATCAGATTGCATTGGAGGAATCGAACCAAACCAAACTCTTTAATTTATCGGTTCTTATGGGTTAATTTTTAGTTCTGGGTTTTAATTAATTTTGGTTTAGTTGGGTTAATTTTCAAAAAAAAATGGGTTATTTCCTGGTTTAATAATTTCGACATGTTGGTTTAGTTTAGGATAGGAGTTTTCGAAAACCCTTGGTAGAATAGGTTAAAAATATTGTAGCGCAGACTTTAGCATCTTATTGAGTTTTATGCAAGTTTTTCTTTCTTCTTCACAGCGATTGTGAACCCTTGTTCATCATTGAACAGCTACTAGCTTCAGAGTTCATTCTCTACAGCTTTGTCTTTAAGATCATAAAGGGAGTTCATTCACCCGATCTAAAGATCATCTATCTCTTCTCACAATCTTCCATCTTTCTTCCTTTCACCCTCTGCGAAAAATCAGATCATAAAAACCAAAAAGAAAAGTCGATCTCTTGTTTCAGCAATTAAAAGGGACTAAAAACCTCCCAAACTCTATCAAAAGTGCATCAAGTGGTATTAGAGCATTGGAAGAGAAATCTCTACAGAAAAAACAGCAGCAAAATCGGTGATACTTTCTCTAAATCCATCGATTTTTTTTTTCTGTACCTGGGAAACACTTTCTTCTCTATCTTATTCTTAATTTGCAAAGGCTTTTGAGATACAATTACAGTGGGACAAAAACATTTGAACGCTTTAAAAATCTGAAAAAGCTGAAGAGAAATTCAGCTTCTTGTGGTAAAGGGATTGCGGCTGCAATTTCCGCTGCAAGTTTCAGCCTTTGCAACCAAACTCTTAATCTCTCTATCTTTCTTTGGGGTAGGGAATTCTTTGTAAGCTACATTTGATCTTTGCTGATCTTGGGTATTCACACGAACAAAACAGAAAAATTCAAAGAGAAAACACAGCAAATTGAGAGAGAAACAGCTCGTGATTTTTTTCACTAACTCTAACTCGTGTGTTTGAGTTTTCTTTGTGAATTTTCCCAGGCTGACTGGACCGAGTTTTTTTCTGCAAAGAAACAGAATACAGCTCGACATCTACAAACAAATTTGAAAGATTTTAGCTAATTTAACGCGTTTTTTAAGTGGTGTCTTTTCTTTTGCAGGAAAATATGTTTGAATCGGACAAGGAATCATAGAAAACGCGAGAACAACCACCACTGCCATTCAATGAATTGCAAGTCGAAGCTCTCATGGCTGAAGTTATTAAATCATTGCACAAAACTGACATCTTAAATACTTTTAACAGTGAACAAGTTTTGCAGGAAACTTCGGCGCAAAAACAAGCATGGGAAAAACGTGAGGGCAAGCAGGTCATAGGAGACACTTCCCACGCTAATGAGCAGACTGTGTCATCAGACGAAGAACTTGATTTACTTCACAATGTTGCTGAACATTCGGCGCATAGGAGGGCACCGGTTCGGTCAGAGGATATTCTTCTTGGATATCATACTCCTCGGAGAAATACCAGACCAGAAGTTGCTCCCGCAGCTGATGACAACATAGGCAATCTCAAGCTTCGAATTCCGTCTTTCGAAGGAAAGAATGATCCTGATGCATATCTGGAATGGGAGAAGAAAATGGAGTTGGTTTTTGATGTGCAGAATTACTCGGAGCAAAAGAAAGTTAAACTCGCAACCACTGAATTCAATGTCTATGCTCTTCACTGGTGGAATCAAATTGTTACTACTAGGCGCATAACGGGAGAAGCCCAAGTTGCCTCTTGGTTTGAGCTCAAAACACTCATGAAACGTCGTTTTGTGCCAATCCACTACAATAAAGAGATCCATCAGAAACTCCGCAGACTTACTCAAGGATTAAAGAGTGTTGATGATTACTAACAAGAGATGGAGACACTCATGATAAGGGCTGGAGTAGACAAAGATGAGAATGCGACAATGGCACGTTTTTAAGCTGGTCTAAATAACGAAATTCAAGATCACCTGGAGATGCATGATTTTAATGACATATATGAGCTGCTCCACAAGGCTATTCTCATCGAAAAGAGGCTGAAGTGAAAGGCAACACAGCAAAATTTCTCGAACAATTTCCGGTCTCCAAAATCAGAACCTGCCGGCGGAAAAACGAGAGAAGAACCAAAGGGTTTTTCACGAGAAGACAAAGGCAAATCAGTAGTTGTTCGTTCCAGATACATTAAGTGTTATAAATGCCAAGGATTTGGACACTATGCAAATGAATGCACTAGCAGGAAGGCGATGCTAGTTCTGGAAAGCGGAGAAGTAGTTTCAGATGATGGGAAATCTGAAAATTCAGAGGAGGAAATAATAGACTATCCGGTCTATGGAAAGCTAATGGTGACGAGGAGATCACTGGTTGTTCAGACTTCTCCATCGAAAAATGATCAAAGGGAAAACTTGTTCCATACTCGTTGCTTAGTTTCTGATAATATTTGTAGTTTGATCATTGATAGTGGAAGTTGTACTAACATTGCGAGTGAATCTTTTGTAGGAAAACTTGGGATGAAAACCAGAAAGCATCCAGCATCATACAAGCTTCAGTGGCTGAATGAAAATGGCGAGCTTAAGGTTTTCGAACAAGTGACGGTTCCACTGACCATTGGGTGATACACTGATGAGGTGATATGCGATGTTCTGCCCATGGATTCTAGTCATCTTCTACTGGGAAGACCGTGGCCTTTTCGACAAGAAAACTGTCCATGACGGGTACACAAATCGTTATTCCTTTAAACATCAAGATAAAAAGATTGTGTTGGCTCCTTTACCTCCACATGAAGTGTATGCGGATCAGCTGCATTTAAAACGCAACAAGGATGAGTTTAAAACTCACGCTCAGGCCGCTGAAAATGGAGACAAAAAGGAGGTGCTGCTCATGGCTAAGGTAAGAGATCTTACTAAAGCAATGCATCTTTCGCAGACTATGTTTTTAATTCTTTCTAAGGATTCACTAACAGTTTCTCCTGAGATGGCACCGGAGATTTCGAGTGATCTTAAGAACCTGTTGCAAGAATATGCAGATATCTCTCCTGAAGAAATTCTGCAGGGGCTGCCACCCATTCGGGGGATTAAACACCAAATTGATCTCGTTCCAGGAGCATCTCTGCCCAATAGACCCACCTATAGGACTAATCTGGAGGAAACTAAAGAGCTTCAAAGGCAAATTGATGAGCTGATGGCAAAACAGCACTTTCGTGAAAGCATGAGTCCTTGCGCCGTACCTGTGCTGCTCGTTCCAAAAAAAGATGGCAGCTGGCGCATTTGTGTGGATTGCAGAGCTATCAACAATATCACTGTAAAGTATCGACATCATATTCCTCGATTAGATGATATGTTAGATGAGCTTCATGGTTCTTGTTTTTTTTCGAAAATTGACTTGAAAAGTGGATATCATCAGATTAGAATGAAAAAAGGAGATGAATGGAAAATTGCATTTAAAACTAAACATGGTTTGTATGAATGGCTTGTTATGCCTTTTGGACTTACGAATGCACTTAGTACATTTATGAGATTGATGAACCATGTTTTGCGAGCATTTATAGGTCATTTTGTTGTTGTCTATTTCGACGACATTCTGATTTATAGCAAAAGTAAGGCTGATCATATTACTCATCTTAAATATGTTCTTGACACACTTAGAAAGTAAAAGCTGTATGCGAATTTAAAGAAATGCATTTTTGGAACAGATCACCTTGTGCTTTTAGGATATGTTGTAACAGCTCAGGGAATCAAGGTGGATGACGAAAAGATCAAAGCAATCAAGGACTGGCCAAGTCCTACTACTGTTGGCAAGGTCCACAGCTTGCATGGCTTGGCGGGATTTTATCGACGATTCATCAAAGATTTTAGTACGATTGCAGCGCCACTGACGGAAGTCATTAAGAAAACTATGGGTTTCAAATGGGAAAAGGAGCAAGAAGACGCATTCCAATAGTTGAAAGGGAAGTTGATTAATGCACCTTTACTCGCTTTACCTGATTTTTCTAAGACTTTTGAAATTGAATGCGATGCTTCTGGTGTAGGAATTGGAGCTGTACTTATGCAGGAGAAGAGACCCATCGCATTTTTCAGTGAAAAACTCAATGGAGCAAGACTGAATTATCCAACTTATGACAAAGAGATGTATGCGTTAATTCGAGCACTAGAAATGTGGCAGCATTATCTTTGGCCCAAGGAGTTTGTTATTCACACGGATCATGAGTCTCTAAAGCATCTAAAGGGATAACACAAGCTGAACAAACGCCATGCTAAATGGGTAGAATTTCTGGAATCTTTCCCCTATGTGATCAACTACAAACGAGGTAAGGAGAACGTAGTTGCAGACGCTTTATCTAGACGTTTTGCATTACTTTTGGCCTTAGAAACCAAGTTGCTGGGATTTGAACATATCAAGAATTATTATGCTAACGATTCAGATTTTTCAGAGCATTTTAGAGAGGGGGAAAAACGCACCAGCAGCAAATTTTATGTCTCTACCGGTTTTTTGTTTCTAGGAAACCGTCTGTGTTTACTGCGTTGTTCTGTGCGAGATTTACTTGTCAGGGAATCACATGAAGGAGGATTAATGGGTCATTTTGGCGTGGATAAGACTTACCATGTGCTGAAGGAACACTTCTATTGGCCGAGCATGAAGAAGGACGTCGAGAAACACTGCAGCAGGTGCATCACGTGTAAACAGTCCAAGGCGACGACCACTTCACAAGGTTTGTATACTTCTCTTCCTATTCCTAGTGTTCCATGGGCTGATATTTCAATGGATTTCATGATTGGTTTGCCTAGGACTAGATGAGGTAGAGATTCTATTTTCGTTGTTGTTGATAGATTCTCTAAGATGTTTTATTGCTTGTCATAAGACTGATAGCGCTGTGAATGTAGCTGATTTGTTCTTTCAGAATGTAGTGCGTTTGCATGGCATGCCTAGAACCATTGTGTCTGATAGAGATGCTAAGTTTCTTAGCTATTTTTGGAAGACTTTGTGGTGTAGATTAGGGACTAAGTTGTTGTTTTCTACTATATGTCATCCTCAGACGGATGGACAAACTGAGGTAGTTAATAGGTCTTTGTTTGCACTTTTGCGTTCTGTTGTTGGAGAAAATATTAAGTCTTGGGAAGATTGTTTATCACATGTTGAGTTTTCATACAACAATTCGGTTAATAGAACCACCAAGTTTTCTCCGTTTCAGATTGTTTATGGCTTTAGTCCTTTGACTCAGAAGGATTTATTGCCTTTACCAGTGAATGAACAAGCTAACCTTGATGGAAAAGCCAAGGCCGAGTACATTGTTACTTTGCATGAGCAGGTCAAAAAGAACATAGAATCCTTAACGACAGCTTATGCCAGGCACGCCAATAAGAAGAGACGTGAGCAGATTTTAAAGCCTGGAGATTTGGTGATGATTCGTTTGAGGAAAGAGCATTTTCCTGAAGAGAGAAAATCCAAGCTTAATAAGCGCATGGATGGACCTTTCAAAGTCTTGGAATGCATCAATGACAATGCTTACAAGATCGATCTTCAAGGTAAGTATAATGTGAGCTCAACTTTCAACGTTGCTGACTTGACTCCATTTCCTGCAGATTTGAGGACAAATCCTTTAAAAGAGGGAGGGGATGATGCAACACGGATTGAGCATGGAGCTGGAATGGAGCTGAGCTCAAGTGAAGATGAGCTGGAGGATGATGAAGAAGAGTCGAATTCATATCAAGGACCAATCAAGCTATCCAATGGACCAATTACAAGATCACAATCCCGGAAGCTTCAAAATCTAATTCAGACTTTGGTTTACTACAAACCAGATCAGATTGCATTGGAGGAATCGAACCAAACCAAACTCTTTAATTTATCAGTTCTTATGGGTTAATTTTTAGTTATGGGTTTTAATTAATTTTGGTTTAGTTGGGTTAATTTTCGAAAACAATTGGGTTATTTCCTGGTTTAATAATTTTGACATGTCGGTTTAGTTTTAGGATAGGAGTTTTCGAAAACCCTTGGTAGAATAAGTTTAACAACATTGTAGCGCAGACTTTATCATCTTATCGAGTTTTATGCAAGTTTTTTTTCTTCTTCACAGTGATTGTGAACCTTTGTTCATCATTGAACAGTTGCTAGCTTCAGAGTTCATTCTCTAGAGCTTTATCTTTAAGATCATAAAGGGAGTTCATTCACCCGATCTAAAGATCATCTATCTCTTCTCACAATCTTCCATCTTTCTTCCTTTCACCCTCTGCGAAAAATCAGATCATAAAAACCAAAAAGAAAAGTCGATCTCTTGTTTCAGCAATTAAAAGGGACTAAAAACTTCCCAAACTCTATCAAAAGTGCATCAAAGACTCCAATGAAAAGCAAACACAAGGACCAATCCATTGTTTAGAGTAAAACAAATTTGAGGAGAGGTCTCCAGCTCTCATACTATTAATCTCAATTTTACAGACATTATTAACCTGTCTAGTGTCTATCAATAATCAAGAGAAAAGTTTTATGTTGTATCCAAAAAAAAATACAAAAATGATAACTTGTATATAGTCTTATTATCTTCATTATATGTCTTAACTAGTTTTTTGGGTTAATTAGACCAATATCAATAAAAAAATATTATTTAAATGATGACCATATATCTATCTTATTAAAAGGAAAGAGATAGACCTTTTCATATGTAATTTTTCAAAGTGAACATATTTTAGAAATTTTATTAAATGTATCTAATAAATTAAAATAACTCTAATTACTCATTTACATATTCCAATAAACGTATTAAAATATTCTAATATTCTTTTCACTTAATCACTATCAAAATTGTAAACCAACACAATTTAAAATCATCATATTTTCAACAAATTTAAATATAGTTTGTTTTCAAATTTAAAATAAATCCATAACTTTTTAAATAATTATATTACAATACTATTATTTTCTAAATAAAATTTATTACAAAAATTCCAAAAAATTATAAAGTGATAAAATTTAGAAAAATCTATAAAAATTTATAAATAATATATATAAACTATAAAATTTAATTATAGTCATCTAATTTTTTTTAAATACTCTTACGGGTTTTGTTTCACGGTATTTTGGGAATTATATATTATTCATACTAAACCCATACGAGTATCCGAGAAAATCTGAAAGTTCGAAAATCTCAAATCTAAACCGAATCCAGAATTCAATATAACTGAAAATTCTAAAAATTTTGAATCTGAACCTGAATCCAAAAGTCGAAACAACCGAAAATTATAAACCCAATACTCAAAAAATATAAACATAATTAATAATCTATAAAATTATTAAAAAAACTCTAGTTTTTATTATTTAAAGAACAATGAATATTTTGACATCACAAATCCCACTCAGCCCTTACTTGTGCGTGGGTTTACTTTTTGTCTCTATTATTTTATTTTTTTATTTTATTTTCTTACTATTGCCAACCTCCTTACATTTCACTAAATGGTACTTGCATCATTTATAAGATGTTATAATTAAATTTTATGAACATAAAAGAAAAGATAGATTTATTTCTGCATCAAACATAATTTCAATTTTTGTAAGTGGACATATATTAGTTAATAGTACCATATGGTATGATATTGCTTGTAGTCATATAACGTATAAATAGTATTACTATATAAATAGTAATACTATTCTATCAGCGTAGGGAGTTATCTTATACTAAAAAGAATAAAATTAATAATTGTATTTAGGTTGTATAAGTTAAAACACCACTAATAACAAAAGTGGTAAAACATATTATACAATGAGAAGCCATATGTTAAAAAGCCTCATTCCCCCTCCTATGGCTGGAGGAGAATTTACTCCAGTCAGGATTTGTTGCGGCAAGGAATCAGGATTCGCATAGGTTCTGGGATAAACACGTCCGTCTGGCATGATTCCTGGCTTCCAGATATTGATCCGCGACCGGCAAGGGGACCGGGTAGTGATTGGTACCCTGACTTACAGGTTTTCCAATTGGTCGACCCAGTAACGAGGGACTGGCATTTACCACTTTTACAGGAATATATTGTGCAGGAGGATATAGCTTTAATCCGAGGTATTCATCTCAATCGGACGATTATACCTAATTGTGTGATTTGGCATTACACAAAATCGGGCCAGTACACAGTTAAATCGGGATACAAACTTCTTAATCAGTTGGCAATAACCCGAATTAATAATAATGGGTGGGGCCCTGGGTTAGAGGCGCTCAAAGCGTATTTATGGAAAATACAATGCCCGTTAAAAATTCGACACTTTGTCTGGCAACTAATCTCAGGAACTTTGCCTGTGACCAGGGAATTGGCTAATCGGGGTGTACAATGTGATATATTCTGTAAACGTTGTACTTCTGCTGAAGAAACAATCAACCATGTTTTTTTCGAGTGTGAGTCGATTAGACATATCTGGGCGTCCTATAAGGACCCAGAAAGGCTTGAGGATTTTCCTTCCACATCGGTCTATTCAAATATGGCTTATCTTTTTTGG
>OVAN01001973.1:0-15351 GCA_900406275.1 Anastatica hierochuntica | reverse complement strand
CGCTGAGACGGATTGTCTGGCATGGAAAGAAGCTCAGCTTTTATGCCCTTCGGCAGAGGAAAGGATAGTTATGCATACAACTTCCGATGATTTATACTGTCAGGTTGATGGGTCATGGAAGCAATCCGACCCTACTTGTGGACTTGGATGGGTCTGTAAAGACAAAGATAATAAGGTCATCCTTATGGGGGCAAAATGCCACCGTCGCAGTCTTTCACCACTTCATTCAGAGATGAAAGCGTTATCCTGGGCAATGTCGGAATTACATGAGCACGGAATAAATTGTCAGACATTTCAAACGGACTGCGCATAACTCGTGAAGATTATCCAAGACCCGGAGGGATGGCCAGCCTTTTATACGCTCATCCAGGATTGCCAACTTCTTCAAGGACATTATCGAGGCTTCCAGCTGTCACTCACCCCGCGCGTGATGAATACTCAAGCAGATAGCCTAGCGAGGAGATCTCGACTTTTTAATCGCGATTATATTTTTGTACACTTTACCCCTCCGAGTTGGCTGGTCAATTCGGGGGAAACTCTCTAATTAATGTGTGGTTGAAAAAAAATGAGAAGCCATATGTTAATTTTGAGAATCCAAGTTATTACACATATTAAATAAAATTATTGTTGTTTGTGTAATCAAAATTTTAATCAATCTTCGTTTCCAAACAAACAAAAGCCAAAAAAGGAAGAGGGGAATTAGAAGGAAGAGAGAAAAATAGACATCAATAACAGAAGTTATAAGCTATACTAAATAACAAAAAGTGTAAAATTACTAGATAGCACTTGCCACGAACACAAAAAAAAATAGAATGACTATTTTTCATTGACATATTATTTCTACGGGTTTAGAAATAACAACATTAAACATCAAATAAAAATAACTATCAAATGAACTCGTAATGAAAGATCAAATGGAAATTGTAATACATGAGGAGAAGTGGTTAAAATCAATGAAAATTTTAAAAGTTTTGGTTTGATTAATTGTGGGATGGTTTGATTAATTGTGGGATGGAATAACGTGACAATATTGGTAAAAAAATAGTAATGCTATTTACAATTAAAGGTTAATTAGGTGAATATTATATAGGGATGTTTAAATAAGTTTTTAGAAATAGGGAAAAAATAATATTGTATTGGGGAAATTACAAATAATAGAGATGATAATTTTAGGAAGTTAAAAATTGGATAAAAATCTATTAATATATCACGTGAACAGTACTTCACAATTTTAATTTAAATGAAAAATGTTGTGATGAAGATAGTAAATAAAAATGAAAATAAAAAATTTTGGTTTTGTGTTTGTGAATGTGCAATTAGAAGTTGAAAACATAAGGTAAAATACTATTGCTATAAAAAGAGGATGACTTTTATTCAATTAGCTAAAAACAAAATAATTTTACATTTCAATTAAAAATAAATGCCCAATTTTAAAAATTCAAGTTGTGACATACATGAAAATAAATCAGCTCCTTTTTCATGTAATCAAAATTTTAAACAATTTTAAAAAAAAAACAGAAAATGGAGAAAGAGGAATTGAATTATAATGAAGAGAGAAAATAAAAAACAACAAGGCACGAGAGAAAAGAGTGAAGAGAGGTTAATGAGTGAGAGGTGAAATATTATTTTAAAAGCAAAGAGAAATTGTAACTTTTGTTAAAGATAATTATTCACAAGATAAATGAGATATTTATCTTTTGTATACACTTGCGACTAACTCTGTATTATTTAGTACTTTTTCTCCTTTGAAAAGGAGAGTCACTTTGTAAGATGTAACAAGAAGAAGAAAAATAAGATCAACACATTTTTATCTTCTCTGTAACTCACATCTACTCCATCGTCTCTCTCCCTTTCCTATTACGAAACAAACATAATACAAATATATATATATATATATATATATATATATACACACACACACACACAAATACATAAAATAACAAATAAATATATAATACTTAACACGTTATTAACACGACTATCTCTATACCGAAACAATGTAATGTTTAAATTTATATTTACTTAACTTAAATTTTAAATATATTTTCGAAATGACAGGCACCGCCTTGTCAACTTCATAAATTAGGTTTATGCTAAAGGGCAGGCACCACCCTGTCAACTTTTTAATTTATGTTTATGCTAAAAAGATAGTGTGAGAATGGTTCTATGTCTCACATTGGTGTGGGCTTGACACTACAGGCCCATGGGATTAGAGATTACAAATAAAAGAGAAATTTGACAAGCCCAAGCCCACATGGAGCTTGTTAAAAATCGGTTACAACAAACAGAGGAAATATAAAAGGATAGACTCTGTTTTCTTCTTCTTCTTCTTGTCGTAGAAGAAACTTTTCCTGTGTGTGATTCTCTTCCTCCATTATAGTGATCTTGAAGAGCTTTGTAATCATCCTTGGATTAGTGGAAGTTTCCAGGCCTCAATCCTGAAGAGAGACGTACCCAGGTTAACGGGGAACTCTATAAAATTGTGTGTGTGTTTTCTTTCTTATCTTTTGCAAAAGAAACTAAGTGTTGAGTGAGTTGCAAATCATCAAACACGAACATCAACCTGTGTGTGTGTGTGTGTGAGAGAGAGAGAGAGCAAAACAGAGATCAAAGTGAAGAATCGGCGTTGATCCTTCAACAATTGGTACCAGAGCTCATCGGTTAAAGAGGATTGGAAACAGAGGAAGGATTTGATCAATCCAAGAAAGGAAAGGACTTATTGATTCTAAAAGGCTCTTCGTTGAACCTGCATCTGTTGAAGTTCAGGTCAAGTTTAATCAAGAAAAGGTATTCGATCTAGGCTTACTAGAATCATCTGGGTTCTGTGATCTCGACTAGCAATTATGTGAAAGAAGAAAGGATCTGGTCAGTTGGTTGTTGGATCAAGGTTGGTGTTCTTGTTGCTTAACCTGCAGGTAATCAAGAAGAATACAAACTGGTAAGATCCAAGGATGGATCCAACACCAGGAAGATTCGAGATAGAGAAATTTGACGGTAAAGGAGACTTTGGTCTCTGGAAGTTCAAGATGCAAGGACAACTTGAGATCCAGGGTTTGTTGTCAGTCATAAAGGATGAGAAAACATCTACTGAATCAGAGAAAGGAAAGGAAGCAGAGGGTAAAGAATCAAAGATTGATCCAAGAAGGGCATAAAAGGATCTAAGAGTCAGAAGCTTGTTTAGTACATGCTTAAGTGATGTGATTCTTAGAAAGATCATGCATGAAACTACAGCTCTAGGCATGTGGAAAGCCTTGGAAAGGGACTATCAAACAAAGTCCCTGCCAAATAGAATCTTCTTGAAAAAGAAGATTTCATGCTATAAGATGGATGAAGATAAAACCATAGAGGAAAATGTGGATATTTTCTTGAAACTTATAGCTGACTTGGGAAGTTTGAAGGTAGAGGTTTCAGATGAGGATCAGGTAATCCAACTCTTATCTAGATTACCTTCAGCTTATGAACCATTGGTTCATACTCTTCAGTATGGTACAGGAAAGAGACTATGACTGTGAGTGAGGTGGTTTCAGCTGCATACTCAAAAGAAGTTGAGCTTATGCAAAAAGGTTTGCTCAACAGGTCAAAGCCATCTGAGGGATTATACACAGATTCTAGAGGCAGGCCATAAAAGAGACAACAAAATGGAAACCATAAACAACAAGGAAATTTTAACAAGTCAAAGGGCAGAAACAGATCTAAGTCTAGATATAAAGATCAAGGAAAGTCTGACAAGACCTGCTCGATATGCGGAAGTGAATCACATTGGAAAAGAGATTGCCTAGAAAGAAAGAAACAAGGTCAAGGTCAAACTAAAGCTCAGAATTCTGCAAATGTGGCTGTGACATTGCCAGATTTTATAGCTCTAACAACAAGCCTTGTAGCTTCAGAGGAGGAGTGGGTATTAGATTATGGCTGCACCTTTCACATGACACCCAGAAAGGACATATTGACATATTTAGAAGAGTTTGATGGGAATCGAGTGCTAATGGGTAACAATACCTATTGTATGGTTAAGGGCATAGGAAATATCATCATAGACAATCCTGATGGGTCAGTAGTTACCCTAAGCAAAGTGAGATATGTACCAAAGATGAGCAGAAATTTGATCTCCTATGGCCAGCTAGAGCAAGCAGGGTGTGTATACACGGGAAAGGATTATAAGATTCATTTCTATAAAGGTGATAAGGAAGTCTTGACAGGAAGATACCAGAATGGGTTGTATTATCTGTTAGGTTCAGTGAGGGGTCCTCAAGGGAATGTTGCAAAGGCTATANCAGCAAGCCTTGTGGCTTCAGAGGAGGAGTGGGTATTAGATTCTGGCTGCACCTTTCACATGACACCCAGAAAGGACATATTGACATATATAGAAGAGTTTGATGGGAATCGAGTGCTAATGGGTAACAATACCTATTGTATGGTTAAGGGCATAGGAAATATCATCATAGACAATCCTGATGGGTCAGTAGTTACCCTAAGCAAAGTGAGATATGTACCAAAGATGAGCAGAAATTTGATCTCTTATGGCCAGTTAGAGCAAGCAGGGTGTGTATACACGGGAAAGGATTATAAGATTCATTTCTATAAAGGTGATAAGGAAGTCTTGACAGGAAGATACCAGAATGGGTTGTATTATCTGTTAGGTTCAGTGAGGGGTCCTCAAGGGAATGTTGCAAAGGCTATAGATAATACAAAACTCTGGCATACAAGATTGGCTCACATGAACTTAAAGACAATGAAGTTTCTTGTCAAGATAGGTTACCTAAAGTCTGGAGAACTTAGTGAACTGGGTCTTTGTGACTCATGTGCACTAGGAAAGTCCCACAAGCAGAGTTTTCAAAAGGGAAAACATACAACCAAGGAGATATTGGAGTATGTACACTCAGATTTGTGGGGAGCTCCCAGTGTTACACTCAACTTATCTGGAGCCAGATACTTTCTGACATTTATAGATGATTTTTCAAGGAAGACATGGATTTATTTTCTAAAAGCAAAAGATGAGGTGTTCCAGAAGTTTGTGGAATGGAAAGCACTGGTTGAAAATCAAACTGGAAAGAGGCTGAAATACCTAAGAACTGACAATGGTTTAGAGTTTTGCAACTCTATGTTTGAAAAACATTGCAAAGCTTCAGGAATTAAAAGGCACAAGACATGTCCCTACACTCCACAGCAAAATGGAGTGTCAGAGAGAATGAACCGTACCATAATGGATAAGGTACGCTGTATGCTTGTAGAAACTGGTTTGGGAGGTGAGTTCTGGGCTGAGGCAGCATCAACTGCTGTGTATATCATCAACAAGTCACCATCAGCATCCATAGATTTTGGTATCCCAAAAGGAATCTGGAATGATGCCATACCAGAGTATGAACATCTAAGATGCTTTGGATGCTTAGCATATGTCCATAAAGTAAAAGACAAGCTAAGTCCAAGAGCATCTAAAGGGATTTTCTTGGGATATGCACAAGGCACCAAAGGCTACAGGGTATGATTGATGGATGAACAGAAAGTTACGATAAGCAAAGATATAGTATTTGATGAGACCAAATTCTACAAAGACTTGGCTCATAATCCTGGCTCTGAAGAATTACAGATGGATTGAAAGTAAAGAAGAAGGTTACATTCAATAAGAATCTGGAAGAAGTATTAGGAGAAAGGGACTCAAGAAGAGGGATTGCAAGTGAAGGAGGAACTCAAGAAGCTCAACCAGAACAAGAATCAGAATCTGAGACTGAATCAGCTACAGACTCTGATGAGAGTGACACTCCTGAACAAAAAGATGTTGTAGAACAAGATGAGGGGGTAAGTGAGTACATGCTGGCAAGGGACAGAGAAAGAAGGATTGTCAGGGCACCTTCTAGATTTGATGATGCAGATTATACTGCATATGCACTAGCTAGTGCAGAACTCATAGAGCCTGATGAACCTAGGAATTTTAAAGAAGCTCAACTAAGCAGACAAAGGAAGCTGTGGAATGCAGCAGCAGATGAGGGAATGGTTTCTTTACAAAAGAATCACACCTGGGACTTAACCAATAGACCTAAGAACCAAAAGGTCATTGGTTGCAAGTGGATTTTCAAACTGAAACCTGGAATTAATGAGCAAGAGCAGCCTAGGTATAAGGCTAGACTTGTAGCAAAAGGGTTTGCACATGTAGAAGGTGTTGATTATAATGAAGTGTTTGCACCAGTGGTGAAACATGTTTCGATAAGGCTGTTACTCTCTGCTGTTGTAAACAGGGATCTAGAACTAGAACAACTAGATGTTAAAACTACTTTTTTACACAGGATTCTGAAAGAGAAGATCTATATGCATCAACCAGAAGGCTATGTGAAGAAAGGTTCAGAGGACAAAGTGTGTTTGTTGAGAAGATCTCTCTATGGGCTAAAACAGTCTCCAAGAGAGTGGAATCACAGGTTTGATGCATTTATGTTGAAGCAGGAGTACAAAAGAAGTGAGTATGATCCATGTGTCTATCTTAAAGGATCAAGTTTAGACAACATGATTTATTTGCTATTGTATGTGGATGATATGC
The DNA here is from genome assembly GCA_900406275.1 of Anastatica hierochuntica. Taxonomy (NCBI): domain Eukaryota; kingdom Viridiplantae; phylum Streptophyta; class Magnoliopsida; order Brassicales; family Brassicaceae; genus Anastatica; species Anastatica hierochuntica. Next base: position 8,825 of record OVAN01001973.1, on the reverse strand, counting down.
TCATAGCTGCTAAGAGCATGGATGTTGTGAATAATCTAAAGAAAGGATTGAGCTTGGAGTTTGAGATGAAGGACTTAGGTCCAGCAAGAAAGATACTTGGAATGGAAATCAAGAGGGACATAGAGAAAGGAACTCTCACATTGTCACAAGGAGATTATCTGGTCAAAGTTCTAAGGTCTTTTAGAATGGCATATTGCAAGTCAGTAACTACTCCTATGGGACCACAATTCAAGTTACAAAGCCTAACTACAGAACAACAGGAAGAACAAGCAAAGGAGATGGAGGACATACCTTACTCCAGTGCTGTTGGGAGCCTGATGTATGCTATGGTTGGCTCAAAGCCAGACCTAGCATATGTTGTTGGTCTTGTTTGTAGGTTTATGGTTGCTCCTGGAAAAGAACACTGGTTAGCAGTGAAATGGATTCTAAAATACATTAAAGGAGCTAGTGAAGTGAACTTAACCTTTACAAAAGAGGAGGATTTCAATATCAAGGGATATTGTGACTCAGACTTCGCAGCTGACCTTGATCGGCGGAGGTCTATCACTGGGTATGTATTCACAGTCGGAGGAAATGCTGTAAGCTGGAGATCCACTCTTCAAAGTGTGATGGCCTCTCCACAACGGAAGCAGAATACATGGCGCTATCTGAAAGCATAAAGGAAGCGTTATTGTTAAGAGGAACCTGTGAAGAAATGGGATTCAAGCAGGATGCAATTGAGATGAATTGTGATTCGTAAAGCACGATACATTTAGCTAAGAACTATATGTATTCAGGAAGGACCAAGCACATAGCGGTGAAATACAATTTCATAAGAGATGTAATCGCACACGGAGAGGTAAAGGTTCAGAAGATTCATACCTCGAAGAATCCAGCTGATATGCTCACAAAGCCATTATCGGAGACAAGTTTCAGGGTTGCTTGAGTAAGCTCAAGATCATCGAGATGTGAGGATCTCGAGGATCTGGTTGCTTCGAGGTGATATTGAGGCAACGGGGAAGCTGAAAGGAAGAAGATTTGTCTGAGTCCGGTGATAAGGATTCCGGGGAGTTCCAGGATCGAGGAGGAGTATGTCGGAGGAGAAGGATGTCGGAAGACTGACGACATTAGGGTTGGAGACATGAACCAAGGAGGAGATTGTGAGAATGGTTCTATGTCTCACATTGGTGTGGGCTTGACACTACAGGCCCATGGGATTAAAGATTACAAATAAAGGAGAAATTTGACAAGCCCAAGCCCACATGGAGTTTGTTAAAAATCGGTTACAACAAACAGAGGAAGTATAAAAGGATAGACTCTTTTTTCTTCTTCTTCTTCTTATCGTAGAAGAAACTTTTCCTGTGTGTGATTCTCTTCCTCCATTGTTGTGATCTTGAAGAGCTTTGTAATCATCCTTGGATTAGTGGAAGTTTTCAGGCCTCGATCCTGAAGAGAGACGTACCCAGGTTAAAACTGTGTGTGTTTTCTTTCTTATCTTTTGCAAAAGAAACTAAGTGTTGAGTGAATTGCAAATCATCAAACACGAACATCAACCTGTGAGAGAGAGAGAGAGAGCAAAATAGTGATGAAAGTGAAAGAATCGGCGTTGATTCTTCAACAGATAGGGACCGTCTTGTGTACTATTTAATTTATGTTTGTGCTAACAAGGTAACTCCTTTTAATTTATTTTTATGCCAACAAGCTAACCCCTTTTAATTTATGTTTATGCTAACAAGCTAACCCTTTTAATTTATGTTTATGCTAACAAGCTAACTCTTTTAATTTATGGAAGCTAACTTTTATTTTATGTTATACGTTAAATTTTAATTTACGTTATTTACTAACTCAAGGCGGCTATACCGTCGCACACAAGATGACTAGACCATCTCGCAAAGCTAACTTTTAATTTTATGTTATGTGGTTCTTAAAGTTTTATTATTTCCATTTAAAAGCTAAAGTTTAAAGAAGTTATTGTTAAATTAGATTTACAGCTATCATGTTAAATTTGGCAAAGCTCGAAATTGTTGCCTTTGATATTTCAAGGAAAAATTATATGACATGTGCAGTAGATGTAAAAACATGGTTAGAAACAAATGAGCTTCTTAAAACTATTGATGGTACGAAAATGAAATCAAATGAGAAAAAGGCGAAAGCCATGATATTTCTCTGTCACCATCTACTACATGATAGTTTAAAAGATGAATATATAATAAGAGGAGATCATGTGGATCTTTTGCAATCCTTAAAGGATAGGTTTGATCACAAGAAATATGTGATCTTACCAAATGCTAGACATGATTGGTTGAATCTCTGATTCCAAGATTACAAAAGCATGAACGAGTGTAACTCCGCTTTGTTTGGAATGTATCTAGGATGGTGTTATGTGGTCAGAGTGTTAAAAATTATGATATGCTTGAAAAAACACTCCAAACATTTTATCATGGGATTGTAATCTTGCAAGAACAATATCGAGCAAGAAGATTCACCAAATATTTATGAGTTAATGCATATTCAGCTTGTTACATAACAGAATAATGAACTCGTAATGATAAACCATCAATCACATCCCACGGGTTCAGCAGCATTCCATGAAGTGAATGTTGCATCGTCCAGTTATAGAAATTAGAGAGGATGTGTACGTGGTCGCGGCAGAGGTCGTGGTCGTGGCCGTGGTTGTGGACCAAATGGTAAACGAGGCTATGGAAGAGGAATCCAGGCCAATAATTTTAAGGCTAGAGATGGAAATCAAAGATTTCTAGAAAATGATGTTGGTCGTGGAATGAGAAAAGAGCATACATGTTATAGATGCGGCATGAAAGGGCATTGGGTTCGTACTTGTCATACCCCAAAACATTTAGCTTATCTATAACAAGAATCACTCAAGAACAAAGGGAAGAATGTTGAAACAACATTTCTCTTTGATGAATCTAGACCATCTTTTGGAGGCTTGAGTCAAGATGTTCATCTTGATGTCGCAGATTATCTCACAGATCCTGAAGTATCAGCTGAGAAAAAATGACTAAGAGCAATGAAAGATGATAAAAGGTTTTCTTAGAAATAATAAACCTTTTGGCAGAATGTATAATATGTTTTGAAGGATGATTTACGAAATACTTGGTTTATAAAATATTACTAAAATAGTTAGGTAACTTTTTGTAAGTTTTTATATTCGTTTATTAATGTATGCTTTATATTTGGACACCAAAAGATGTTAAAAGTTGAGACTCAGGAGGGAGAAATATGTTTGGCAGATAGTGCGACAACACACACTATATTTAAAGATGAAAAAAATTTTCCATTCTCAAAATAAAAGATTCTGTTGGAAGCGTCAATACCTTATCTGGTAATGCAAATATTATAATGGGCTCTGGAAAAGCATATATTTCAATGCCAAGGAGAGCGATATTTGAGATAAATGAGGCATTATATCCCCTTAAGTCTCACAGAAATTTGATAAGTGTTAAAGATATTCGAAAGAACGGATATCAAATAGAGACTATGAATAAAGATGACATTGAATACCTTTACATTACATTAGAAAGAAAAGAGATATTGGAAGAACTTCCAAAGTTATCTTTTGGGTTATATTGCACAAGAATAAATATGGTTGAATCATATGTTACAGTAAACCAAGAGTTTACTAGCGTATTTAAAAGTGTGGCATGAAAGATTTGGCCACCTTGTACTTGGCCATCTTGTTTTAGTCATGATGCAAAAATTTGTGTAAAGTTCTATTGGACATCCATTGAAAAACAAAAAGATTATTCAATCGGGCGAATTACTATGCAATGCTTGTTCTCAAGGAAAACTAATAACTCGACCATCATTTTCCAAAGTTGGGAATGAGTCACCATCATTTTTAGAAAGAATACATGGTGATATATATGGACCAATTGATCCACAGTGCGGGTCATTTCAATACTTTATCGTATTGATTAACGCTTCTAGTAGATGGTCACATATGTGTATAGACCACAATAAATATGGCTTTCGTAAAATTTATTACGCAAATAATCAGGTTGAAAACACAATTTCCTGATTATGCGATAAAGAAAGTATGTTTGATAACGCTGGTGAATTCACTTCACAAGCCTTAAATGATTATTGTATGTCAATGAAGATTGACGTTGAGCATCCAGTTCCCCATATTCATACACAAAATAGCATGGCCAAGGCTTTTATTAAATTGTTGCAACTGATTGCAAGGCCGTTAATATTGAGAACAAAACTCCAAATTTCAGTATGGGGACATGATAATTTTCATGTTGTGGCATTGGTCCAGTTAAGACAACATGCAAATCATAAACATTCCCCACTACAATTATTATCGGGCCGAGAGCCAGTTATATCCAATCTTTGTGTTTTCGGATGTCCGTTATATATTCCTATTGCCCCACCGCAACGAACAAAAATGGGCCCATAGAGGAGATTGAAAATTTATGTGGGGTATATGTCACCAAGTATTATTCGGTATCTTAACCACACATTAGTGATATCCTTACGGCTCGTTTTCCCGATTGTCATTTTTATGAAAATGAATTTCCAGCGATAGGGGGAGGAATCAAAGAGATTCCAAAAGATATCACATGGTGCACGCCATCTTTGGTACACCTAGATCCCCTATTAATAAAAGTTAGTTGGAAGTTCAGGATTATACATATGCAGAATATGGAAAATCAACTACCAGATTCGTTTACCGATACAAAAAGGGTGACAAAATCATATGTTCCCGCAACAAATGTTCCGTCAAAAAGCAATGTTCCTGAAGAACATATAAATAGATGGAAACAAAGGGAATGAATCGAGGGTTCTAGTTAAAGATTAGGACACCTTTTGGGTCTAAAGATAAGATTCCTCGAAGGAAAAAAGAAATTGGGAGAGCAAAATAAAAAGGACATAGAAGACCCGCATAAAAAATATGCCCCCAAAATATTCTAGATGAATCACACAAAGAAAAATGTCCAAAAGACATAAATGAAAAGGTTCCAAAAGAACCATGTGAAATTCATCTTGAGGACGAAAATGATAGAGTAAAACATGAGATCTCTATCAAGTATACCCAAGTATACCCATACTGGGAAATTATGGTTTAAAGAGAAGATAGAGGATATTGATGGAATATTTTCTTTATTTTTATCTGAAGAAATTAATAATGAAATTGAGGATCTAGATCCAAAAAATGTTTCAGAGTGCCAGGAAAGGTCTGACTGGGAGAAATGGCAAATGGCCATAAAAACTGAATTAGTCACCCTCAATAAAAGAAGTTTCTTTGGACCAGTTGTTATTAAACCTGAAGAACTAATGCCAGTTGGATGCAAATGAGTCTTTTTGCAAAAATAAAATGATAAAAATGAAGCCGCAAGATATAAAGCTCGACTTGTGGCACAAGATCTTTCTCAAAGACCGGGAATTGATTATGAAGAAACTTATTACCCGGTTATGGATGCAATCACATTCAGGTACTTGATGATTTTAACGGCATCCAACAATTTAGAAATATATATATGATGGATGTTGTGACTGCATATTTATATGGATCACTGAAAAGTGATATTTATATGAAAATTCCCGAGGGATGAAAGATCCCTAAAAGTTCAAAAATGCAAGAAGCATTGTCGAAGAGGATATGTTTGGTCAAGTTACAGTCATCACTTTATGGATTAAAAAAATTAGGACGCATGTGGTACAATCGCTTAAGCGAGTACTTATCCAAGAAAGAATATGTAAACATTGTAATATGCCTTGCGTCTTTATTAAGAAATTCTTGTTGGAATTTGTGATCACCGTTGTATATGTTGATGACATGAACATAATTGGCACTCAAAAGGAGATTGATGATGCACGAACTTATATGAAAAAAGAGTTCAAAATGAAAGATCTTGGTAAGACAAAGTTTTGTCTTGGGCTCCAGATAGAGCACCTGAAAGATGGAATATTTGTGTTAAAACGCTTTAATAAGGATAAAACGAGTTCTTTGAGTACCCCAATGGTCAATAGATTTCTTGATGTTGACAAGAATCCGTTTAGACCTTGTGAAAATAATGAAGAAGTATTGAGTCTTGAAGTACCCTATATGAGCACTATAGGCGGACTGATGTATCTTGCAAATTGCACTCAACGAGATATAGCATTTGCTACTCATCTCCTTGCAAGATATAGGTCATCCTCTACACGTAGACGTTGGACAAGAATAAATCATATATTTCGTTATCTATAAAGAACGATTGATTTAGGGTTATCTTATACTAGAAACCCATAATCTGGTTTAGTTGGTTCTACAGATGCAAGATATTTATCGGATCCGTATAAAGCCCGATCACAAAACTGGATACGTTTTTACTATTGGTAACAGCGATCTCCTGAGATCGCAGAAACAAACTTTGGTTGTCACTTCTTCAGAAACAAACTTTGGTTGTCACTTCTTCAGAAACAAACTTTGGTTGCCACATTTCACCCACATTAATTAAGTTTATAGCACCTAAAAAACCTATTGTTTCCAAAATTTGATGATTATTTTGCCCTTTTCAGTTCATAGACATGTTGCAACAAATAGACCGTCTATTTGTTGCTTAACGTAGTTTTCTCTTCTTTTAATTTTTTGTTTAGATCGTTCATTCTCAAAAATTTGTGTTGTGGTACTTTTAACATTACCAAATAAAACTGTGAACCCCAATCACATTTCCTCCCCCTTGATGTTTGGTTATTTGTGAAATTAATAGACGCGCGGAAATAGACAGTCTATTTAAAAATAGTCTATTGTCGTACTGTTTATACTATCTTATATGGAAGTTATATTTTTGTAATAAATAGACATACTATATAAAAATAAAATGTCTATTTAAATAGTATACAATTTTTTATACGTTACAACGTTTTTCGTGTATTTTCTAAATATATATCCGCTTCGAAAAATTCAAAATACGTTAGAAAGGGAAAAAATCTACTTTTTGTGTATTTACAATTTCGTTTCGATATATGTATAAATTTGTAGAGCCATTTGAAGTTTTGTGGTGTGTAAGGACAAATAAAATAATCCACTCTCTCAAGAGGGAGAGAGTGGTCCACAATTGAGCCAAAAATTACTAACAAACTAAATAATCTAAGGGTTAGGCTATACGTTTAAATAATGGAGCATATGTGATTATTCCACAAAGTTACCCATAAATATAGGGAGAAATGTCAAAAAAAAAATCCCCAACTTTCAAATTTTGGCCATAAAAATCCTCAACTTTCACTTAAGCCACTTTAATCCTCAACTTTTAAAATTTGGCCATCTAAATCCCAAACTTTCGTTGACCAGGCCAAAAAGAGTCCAACAAAAGTCAACCGTTAAATCAGATTTAACCATGACTTTCGTTAAATATGAAACGACGTCGTTTACGTTAAATCGAAAATAAAAAATACTACTTAACCATGACTTGAACCTCCTACCTCACAAATAACACAAACATACTTTACCAACTAGACTAGTTAACATTCATATTCATTATTTTCTCACACATCAATATATCTAGTTAGTGTTGGAATTCTATAAACTAGTTTAATAATTTAATAAATTAGTTAGTTTAATAAATTTATTTAATAATTTAATAATTAAATAAATCAGCTTGAATTTAATACTTATAATTTTTTATAATTTATAACGTATATTTAGTAATTTATTAATAACATATATAGTTTTTTCAATCCTTTTTCANTTATTAAATTATAATTATATTTTGCCTTGAATTATATGAAGATCTTTTTTTAACATTTTTTTCAATACTTTAATAAATCAGTTAATTTAATGAACTAATAAACAAATAAATTAATTAATTAAATAAAATATTAGTTTTTAGTAATTTTAATTAGTTTAATAATTTAATAAATAAATTAGTTTTGAAAATAAAAAAAATAAAAAAAGATTATAAATAGACTATACATCCCTATATATTATTAATAAGTAAATTTATTTAATAATTAAATAAAAAGTTAGTTTGAAACTCAATAATATTAATTAGCTTAATGACTTAATTAATAATTTAGTTTTGAAATAGTTAAATATTAAATTATTTTAAATAACTTAATTTCAAAATAACTTTATTTATTTATTAGATTAATTTATTTAATTATGAAATTAATTTATTAAACTAACTAATTTATTAAATTATTAAATTAATTTATAGAAATGAAATACTAATTAGATATATTGATGTGTGAGAAAACAATTTATATGAATGTTAACTAGCATAGTTGGTAAAGCATGTTTGTGTAATACCTAAGGTAGGGGATTTGACTCTCGGTTAAATTTTTTTTCCGATTAAACGTAAAACGACGTCGTTTTGAGTATTATCAAAACAACGTCGTTTCATATTTAACGGACTTTTGTTGGACTCTTTTTGGCCTGGTCAACTAAAGTTTGGGATTTAAATGGTCAAATTTTAAAATTTGAAGATTAAAATAGCTTAAGTGAAAGTTGGGAATTTTTTTGGTCAAAATTTAAAAGTTGGGGATTTTTTTGACATTTTTCCCCATAAATATATAATCCTTAATAGATTTTTGTAAATCTTTGAAAACTAATTAATGGTTCTTTTTTTGTCATATCTAGTGGTTACTACCTACTTTTTTACTCATTTTTCGTTGTTTATTAGAGTTTATATACTTTTATAATGGTTTGATACTTGGTAAGTATTTTTTGTGTTAAAATTAATACTCGGTATGTTGGTTAAGTTCAATTTATGATTTTGGCTCTTATTGTTTTATCATGGTCTATACTTTGGTATGTTGGTTGGAGAAAGAATCATGGATTATTATTCGAGCAAATTGTCAAAAATAACCTAAAACAAATTTTTTTCTAAGGAGGTAAC